>OZ010794.1:202584880-202893289 GCA_963932465.1 Maratus speciosus | reverse complement strand
CAAACGCCACACTGGCACCAGAATTTTTATAAAATATTTGTCATTTATTATGTATGTGAAATAAAGCCTTTTTTTAATTTCCAAATAAAATTGTTTGTAAATTCCGGTGCCACTCATTTATTTCAACATTTTAGCATTGAAAATGCTTTGCCCCTGAAAGAGTTAAAACATACTTTAACACTAGAACGGCGGGAATTTTTACTCAAGTTTAAAAAAAAATATTTCACATCAGAATTTTTACTTAAAACTATTTAACTTATTTATTTAAGTTATTTTTGTGCAGCGTATATTAATTTTATATCACAAAGAAATTTCTGGTTCGAATCGACATGTATTCATTCAGAAAGGGTCAAAATGACCCCTCGCCGCCGTTCTAGTGTTAAGCATTTTTTAGGCATTCGCCCTTTTTTAACGCAAAAAAAAAAACAGAAAAAAAATCATAAAATTCAAAGTATCATAACCCGGTAAATTTTAGTCATAGAGGAATGTAATAATTACTGCTTCATTTATTAGAGGGCGGAAAAAGTTTTTTTAAATATAACTAATAGAACCCAGGGTCTGTATAAAAATTTATATTTCGTAAATCTTTAAAATATGACTATTTGGATGTGGATAGACTTTTGTATGATGAAGAACAACATTTCTAATAATTTTGAAATTGCAGGTGTTTTAAATGGTCCGTAGATTGATTATCATTTTTTTCATACAGAAATCTTTTAAGATTTTTCATGCAATTTTTTTAGAAACCAACTTCGAAAACTTTTCTTAACGCTGAAAGAACCGCGAGGTGTCATGTTGACCCCCTACCGTAAGAATATATTTCGGTTCCAACCAGAAATTTCTTAGTAAAATAAGATTAGAAAATGCGATGACTAAAATTAGTTAAATAAATAAGTTAAACAGTTTTAAATAAAAATTCTGGTGTAAAATATATACATGAAACTCGAGAAAAATTTCCGGCCTTTCTAGTGTTAAACCTTGAGGGGCATGTAATTGTGTTTCTATAATGTCGAATTCACACCAGAATCTCCATAAAAAGTTATTGCAAAATAAGGAAAAGCAATTTTAAGACCTTTTTTCCACCAAAGTTAGAAAAATAAAATTAAAAAAAAAATTTCTGATTCAAATCTTTATTAATCGTAGGTGGGATAAAATATATCCCACCGCCCCTCAAGGGGTTAAAAAATATTGATATAAAAAAAGCCCCATTTAGGAGCTCTGCAGCCAGAGGCTTGCTGTCGATCTAGCGATTTTTTTTTTTTTTTTTTTTAGAAAGTCTGAATTTGCACCAGATAATTTTGAATAGTACAGTGCTGGAACTGAGTAGAAGCCGGTAATTAATTGACACAGCAAAATTTTATTAGTATTCTTCATCTAACTTTAGGACAGAATTTCTGAGCTTTTTGAAGGTGAAGAATACTATAAAAATTTAGCGGTGACAATCGCTCAACTGCTGCGCCACTGTTCCATCACTGATAGTAATTTTCTTTTATTTATGGAATATCTATCATCTTACAAAGCAAAAATAACAATTAAAACTTTCTAGAATTTGGAATGTCTAGATAAAAACCAGCCAGATGTGAAAACACTGCCAGGGACACTATTTCAGAACATTCTTTCAAAAACTTCTTTTGATCTTGTGCACATCTCAGAAGTAAATGGCAGAGATTCATACTCACATATATCTTTAAAAGTAGCTAAAGTGCTCATTGAAAGGATACTTCACTCACTCGAAACACTCGCTCGCTAATGTTAATCGTATGGTAGAATTTGTTTTAAATATCTCGTTTACATTTCAATGTTAAAGTTTTTTTGCATTGTGTAGCTAAGGTCGATCGCCACAAAAACAGTTTTTTACTTTTTCGATTTCTTACAGGTTTTTTTTTGAGGATACTTTCACTTTTGGAATGACTTTCGAAAGTGAAAGTATCCATATAAAAAAAAGAGCCTGTAAACGAAATCGAAAAAAGTTAACAACGGCCTTTTTAGAGATCGATAACAACTATCCAATGAAAAAAAAAGATTTTAAAACATTGAAATGTAAACGAGTTATTAAAAAAAAAAAAAAAAAAAAAAAAATTTCTCCCATAGCATTAATATTACACAACGAGTGTTTTCGCGTGAGTGGAGTAGCCCCTTAATATTAAATTTGTCACTTTTTAAGAATACTGCAATATCAAGTACTGCAAAATTAATAATTGATTATAATAATTAATAATTAATAATTAATTGATAATTAATGATTTCCGAGTTTAAAAAATATATTGAACGGCTTTTCTACTTTTCATAACAACAAAAGTGTAAGAGTTTATATCATTTTTTATCAATAAAACTTTCAAATCTTGATCTACAAACTATTATTCTTAATAAGTTGTACCAAGCCCCGGAGCAGTTTCTTTTTATAGAGATTAAATCAAAACTTTTACCACCACTATTTCCTTGCGAAAATTTTCGTTTTACATTTATCTTGGAAATTCGCAAAAACAGGCTTCGTGGTGAGCTTTCTATTGCAATTATTGTAGCAATCTGCCATTAACCCCTTAATTCTCGCTCCCGTCATATTCACGGGCTGTGTCTTTTACTCAGATTGTTTGATTCCCACCAGTTTTATAAAATAGTGAAATTGGCTATATTTTAATATCGTTTTACCTGTCATTAAATAAGGTGAATATTTATTTTTCATAAAAGTGATGCCAAAATGCAATTTGAATTTTTACACCGTAATTTAATTCGAGCGTTAAGGGGTTAAATTCACTAAAAATTGACCGCTCTGAGGTCTGGTTGTACCAGATAATTCACAATTTTCGTTTTTTAACATTTAACCGGGGAGCACGCGCGCCGGGCCTGATAGACCCGGACTGCGTGCGATTTTTACAATTGTCACCACTATCTTTTTAAAAGTAATCTTCAGCTTCTTTTATCGCAAAATTCTCTCCGATTGAATAAGGTGACGATTATCATTTGTATTTATTGGTGGCAAAGTAAAAACCATTTATACCCTGGGTATGCGCGCGTTCTCCCGGGTTAAAAATCTTTCTGTAATAATAAATTTACTAATTTAATTTTGCACATTAACAGTACAGTTTTCAACATTTAAATTTATGAATATGATTCTCCTTGAGTATTACCTGTATCGCTTATATAACCAACTCAAAATAATAAAAAAAGATTTTCTTTAACCGAATAACTTTATTAATTTTTCCCAATAAAGGAATGATTATATTTCATTTCGTTTTAAATATTATATAAATTCAAATTTCAATTTTTTCAAGAATTTTTTTTTTAAATTAAGCTTCATAAAAGTTAGTGCAAAACATCAAAAAATTCTGAATAGTTAAAAAACTTCTTTAATGAATAGAGCAGGAATAACCAAACTTTATGGCAACAGCAGTAAAATTTTCATAGATTCGTGTAATTTAATATTACTTGACAAATTTTGTTTTATAAGCATACGAAATAAAAGAGATACCTTTTAATTAAATCATCTAGTTAATTTTTTTTTAGTTTATAAAATTAATTTTACGAAATTCAAAACTCTACATGATTCTGTAACATGAAATCTCTACGGGACGTCTTTGACTTTCACATCGAGTTACACGCATGGCTTACAAAGCAAACAGAAAATTTACTCCTAAAATTAATTTTAATTTTAACTTCTTAATTTGAATTTTCGCTACTTAAGGAGTAAAAGTAAATAAGTGTAGCATCTTAACTCGCATGCATTAAGTTTAATATTAAATTATGATACATTGGATGGTATATTAATGCAAAGTTGTGATAGTTGAATTTTAATTCATTGGTTTTATTCTCCTTAATTTAAATTCCTAAATTTTATATTGTATTTTAATATTACTTGACAAATTTTGTTCTATAAGCATCCGAAATAAAACAGATACCTTTTAATGAAATCATCTAGTTAATTTTTTTTTAGTTTATAAAATTAATTTTACGAAACTCAAATCTCTACATGATTCTTTTTAATTACTCCTTAACAGTTTTTGACGAGCGTAATTCGCGCAAAAAAGAGTTTGCTTACGTCGTTACTAAAAACTTTTGAACACCACTAATTTTTAATTATAAATTTTCTTTTATTAATTGGCAGATTATATAAAACAGAGATTTTTTCGATTTATTCCTTTTTTTAGTTTATTGTGTCAAAAAAGTGAAACTGTTAAGGAGTTAATAATAAAAATTTCCAACTTTCATTTGAAAATAAAATTCTTCAACAAGTTTCACTTGATAATTTACATCAATTCTATTAATAATCAATTATATTAATAATTAATCAAAAATATATTAATAGTCTCTATAATTAATAAGCAACCGAAATAAATGTACCTTTAAACCGGATAATCTTAAATTTATTCAGTTAGTAAAATAATCATTACATCATTTTATTAGGATGAGCAAAGCGAATTCTCTACTGGGCTACACAAATTACATTATGTTGTAAACGTTACAAAAAAAAAAAAAAAAAAAAAAAACTATTCAGTATTTTGACTTGAAATTAAACATAAAAATAAATTATGATCTGTATATTTGCACAATATTATTATTATTATTATTATTATTTTACAAAATAACCTTAAAAAATTATTTTCATTAATTTATTTTACATGTTTTTCCATTGCGGACGCATTTTTGCAAATAAAAAATGAAACACGTATATTTTCAGAAGAAAAAATATATCATGCAGTTACGATTTCTTTTATGAAACTTTTTAAATGCCCTTTTTTTTAATGAAAATTATAGCATATTTTTAATGAATTAAAATTTGTGAAAATCAATTATTTACATTCAATTATAAAAGTATTTTTTAGTGTTAAGACTTCAAAAACACAATTTATTCTTATTATGGTAAATCATTTACGCAGACGATAAAATTGTAAACAAATAAAATTAATCGTTAAATTCGTTATATAAATATTTTGTAAAATTTTGCTTCGAAAATATTTTTATTTATACCAGTCTTATATCATAAATAAAAAGTTCCGAAGAAATTCTTAGTTATTTGGCTGAATTTACGTTTCTAAAATTAAAATGCGCCAGAACATAAAATAACGATTTTGCTTAATAAAGATGCAAGAATAATATAAAAAAATATTGTTCCTTTCAAATATTTATCTTATTAAATAATGCTTCGAATCCAAACAAAGCATGGCTTTTGCTAGTGAATACATATTCTTAACTTTCACATTTCTCTACAGATATCACTTACAAGCAAATACAAAAAATTTCCTCCTAAAATATTTAAAGGAAAAAATATCACCTTACCTTGTTTTTCTCGATCATGAGATGCACGTGACGAAATCCGCGATAAAAACATCTTCAAAATTTCATAGCGGAGCACTTCATAGACCGTGAATATAATCCATCGGACGGCATGACTTAGTCCAGAATCATATGAAGTGAGATGTAACGCATGCGGTGTCTATCGACAGGACTTCACGTTTAAAATCCTCTCTTATGTTCTGGGAGTAGGGAATAAATTTCGGCACACTCCACTGGCTGCATCGCAAGGTTAACAGCTGGTCGTTTTCCATCGCCAAGCCCGCGGCGACTTGTATCACAGCAATCGCCAAAAACCGTTCGCTCAGTCTTTATTTCTCAGCTGCAGATGACGTTAGTTATAATTAATTGCTCAGCGATGAGTTTGTTGAAGAAGAAATTCAAGATAAGCGTGAGACACGAAGAAGATTTAGTTAATTTCCGAGTGTTTAAGATTTGTTTTGCTTTCGCTTATGTTTATTTACTTGTTTGTTTGTAGGAGAAAGTTTCTAAAAGATTTTCCAAAAAGAAATTGAGAGACAAATCCATCCGAGCGTCACAAAAAGATGTGAAAGAGAAATAATTAAGATTGCTTCAAATCAGTATTCTCTATTTTCATGGAATAATTTTGATACAAATATTCACAAATGATTATTTGACTAATAACGATTTTTTCCCTGATAAATATAATAAATGTTTCAGATACATTGTATAACGTCTTGCTTTACTCAGGATTCTGAAAAATTCAATTCATCTGCTTTGTCTTTATTTTTCATGTGCAGGTGACGTTGGCTATAATTAATTGCTCAGCGATGAGTTTATTGAAGAAGAAATTCAGGATAAGCGTGAGACATAAAGAAGGTTTAGTTAATTTCCGAGTGTTTAAGATTTGTTTTGATTTCGCTTCTGTTTGATTGTAGGAAAAAGTTACAAAAAGATATTCTAAAAGGAAACTGAGAGACAAATCCATCCGAGCTGAGACAAAAAGATGTGTTAGAGAAATAATTAAGATTGTTTAAAATTTATATTATCTATTTTCACGAAAGAAGTTTCGTCCAGATATTCATAAAATTTCCCAATATATCAATGATTATTTGAAATATAATTATTTTTTTTCCCTGATAAATATGAAATCTTTCAGATACATTGTACAACTTCTTGCTTTAATCAGGTTTCTAAAAAAATAAATTCACCTGTTGTAGCTGACCTTAGTTAGAATTAATTGTTCAACGAAAAGTTTATTGAAGAAGAATTTCAAGATAAGCGTGAATTACGAATAAGATTTGGTTAATTTCCGAGAGGTTAAGATTTTTTTTTTGCTTTCGCTTATGTTTGTTTGTAGGAAAAAGTTTCTAAAATATTTTTTTAAAGATATTGAGAGACAAATCTATCCGTGCTGAGACAAAAAGATGTGAGAGAAATAATTACCATTGTTTAAAATCAATATTCTCTATTTTCACGGAAATTTTTTTGTCCAAATATTCATAAAATTTTAAAATATAACTATGATTATTTGAAAATAATGATTTTTTTCTCCTGGTAAACAAAAAATCTTTCCGATACATTATACAAATTCTTGTTTTAATCCGCTTTCTAAAAAAATGAATTCATCTGCTTTGTCTTTACTTCTCAGGTGCAGATGACGTTAGTTATAATTAATTGCTCAGCGATGAGTTTGTTGAAGAAATTCAAGATAAGCGTGAGACACGAAGAAGATTTAGTTAATTTCCGAGTGTTTAAGATTTGTTTTGCTTTCGCTTATATTTATTTATTTGTTTGTTTGCAGGAGAAAGTTTCTAAAGGATTTTCCAAAAAGAAATTGAGAGACAAATCCATCTTAGGTGATACAAAAAGTTGTGTTGGAGATATCAATTAAAATTGTTTAAAATATACATTATCTACTATCGCGGAATACTTTTCATTCAAATCTTCACAAAATTTTCAAATATATTAATGATTATTTGAAAAACAATGAATTTTTTCCCTGATAAATCTAATAAAATTTTCAGATACATTGTATAACTTCTTGCTTTTCTCAGGATTCTAAAAAATGAATTCATCTGTTTTGTTTTTATTTCTCAGATGCAGATGACATTAGTTATAATTAATTGCTCAGCGATTAGTTTGTTGAAGGGAATAAATGAAGATAAACGTCAGACAAAAAGAAGATTTAGTTAAATGAGCACTAGAAGGACCCGTTAAAGGTCATTTTGCCCCTACCATATGAATATACCGTATATACTCGCGTATAAGTCGACCCAAAATCCGAGAGGAATAATAGACTGTGTACCAGTATTTGAAAGAGTTATCTTCGCTTTATCTGAAAGCGAAATTTGTTGATATTAAATAAGGCTAATATCGCAACAAGAAAATACTGGTACGCAACATATATTTTTCTCGCATTTAGAGGTCGACTTATACGCGAGTATATACGGTACTTCGATTCAAACAAGAAATTTCTTAAAAAAATAAGTTTAACACTGGAACGCCCGGAAATTTTACTTAAGTTTAATTAAAATATTTGACACCAGAATTTTTATTTAAAATTATTTGATTGATTTATTTAACGTAAATTTGCGTAGTTTAAATTAATTTATTACCCGACTGCCAAAAAGGATTATGTGTTTCACGCGTATGTAGATTTTTTATGCCCTCGAAACATCCCAACGGCTGGATGGATTTTAATGAATGAGATCTCTATCGATTTGTCTTAATCTTCCGATGGTTATAGGCTAGGCTTTGTTTTTATAAATTCAAAATGGCGGCCGTAAAATACAAAATGGCGGTAGAGACAAAAAAAAAAAATTACGTACCATATTGAGCGGCATATCATTGGATAGGTCTTTCAAAATGAAGACGATGTGATAACTATTTTACAGTCAGAAGCTCCGTTTAAATATTACACAACCTGAAAGCTGTGTAGGTAGGATCTCTAGCTTTACTTTAACTCTAACCTTCATAGAAAACCTCATCAAAACAGTCTTTATAGATAGGAACTAACGATTAAACACAACTTAAAAGTCATCAATACAAGTAAATAAAAAAAATAGGTAATATAAAAAATAGTTTCACATGGATGAGAAATAATTAATTAATTCGCTTTTTATACAGTCGTTTTTTTTATTTTTTAAATTTAATTAAAAATCTTATTTATTTTATGAAAGAATTTCTGGTTGCAGTGTGCATTTAATCATCTGGTCGGAGTCGGATAGACTCCTTCCGGGCGTTCTAGTGTTAACCCTTTGGGGACGAGCGACACGTATACGTGCCGCATGAAGCGCTCAAAACCCTTGTTTTTTCGCACCAGTAAAATTTTACTGTAAAATTTGCCTTATTTAATCAGCGCATTTTCTCGATTCAAGAAGACACAAATTTTTGTTTCTAAAAAACGGTGACAAAAGATTAAAAATTTCGTAAAAGGCTCCCGTCCCGAAGGGGTTAAACGAAACAAAGAAGGAAAAAGTTGAATAAATAAGTTAAACAGTGTCAAATAAAAATTCTGGTCTAAAATATTTTTATAAAACTTGAGTAAAGTTTCCGACTTTTCTAGTGTTAAGAGTGTTAATTCTTAAATGCATACTGATGCATAGCTGCATCACTTTTATTTAACGCTTAGCAACCACTACATTTATATAGAAATATTATTTTTATAATAATATTAATTTTAAAAAAGATTGTCACTGGATAAAATTAAAAATCTATCTTAACATTTCTGGTGTCCGATCTTTAATATCAATATAAAAAACACCATTCTAAAAAAATAATTCACGCATTTAAGGGTTAAATTTTACAAAATAAAAAATTATATAAAGTAAGGTACTTAGTTTCATTCTTATTCAAATATTTACTAATTTGCAATATTTTAGTTATGACAGCAGTTGTTACATGTATTGCAGATGTGCAACATAAGAAAAGTTTAACGCTTTATACGAAAAATGTATCTCTGATTTTTTTCATTATTTTTTCTGTGTAATAAACCTTTCTCAGAATCATATATAATTTTTTTCGAAACAAAATAAAAAATTATGCATTTAAAGGTTAAGATTTGTTTTGCTTATGGGTATGTTTGTTTATATGTTTCTTTCTAAGAGAATGTTTGAAAAAAGGTTTCCTAAGAAGAGACTAAAATATCAGAGAGAGTAAAAAATGTGCAGGAGAAATGAATTGCTTTAGACTTTCGATTATTTCGTTCAACAATCTGCTATCATTCGAAATCTTATATACATACACGAGATAAAGGATAATAGGAAGATTCATAAAAACGGGTCACCTGCGTTGTTTTGAGTCTTTTGGTGTTCTTTTGTGAGTCAATGCCCCATTATGTAATACTCTAGAAGTAGTTAAAAGGTCTCTTAACCCTTTCAGGGGCAAGGTATTTGTATTCATAAAATGTTGAAATAATCTAATGACACCAGTACTTACAAGATAATTTATTTGTAAACAAGTAAAAGCACATTTTCGCATACTTAATAAAGGTGAAATTTTCATTATAAAATTCCGGTGCCAATGTGGCAATTAGGGATTAAAATTATGTCATGCCGTGACGGTATCACCACCCTTCAAGGGGTTAAACATGGCCTTTTTTCGAAAATTTTAAGAGCGTTTTTCGGCTTTTCCAAATTTTACTACATTTAAGGCTGATTTTCCCCTAAATTCCTAAAGATATTTGTATCTCCCTTGATTTACGTAATTTTGTATAGATCTGAAAACATTTAATGAAAATGAATCGAGGCGTTGAAATGGGAAAGAGAGTAAGTGACTGTTGCCATTGGGCTACTTTTTTAAATTTCAGATTTCCTGATTGGCATCACTTTTATGAAATGGCAAAATTCCCCTTTTTATCGCCTTAATTAATATGTCATTAAATACAGGGAATTTTACTATTTTAAAAAAATGGTGCCAATCAAGAAATCTGAAAGTAGCCTACAGGCAACAGTGACTTACTTTATTTCCTATGTCAACGCCTCAATCATACTGTCGTCTACATTTTGCAAGTATTTTTAGGCCATTCGATAATTTAAAATCATTCGATTATTACCATAACTAGAACGTAAATCATTCGATTATCAAAATAACTCGTTATGCTTTTATATAATAATATTTTTATAAATATTTTACATATACACAGCAGAATGGTCCCTGAGCTCGATCCTTTCTACCCCTTAGCTTTCCCGTAGAGACATTCTAGAAAATTATTACTCTTGAAATTTATTATTTGTTTGATATTTTAATTTAAAAATTTTAAGTAACAAAGTGCTAGTTTACTTTTTCTCGTGTTTTATTTCAAAACTAGGACCAAAGCTCTAGACAGTGTTGCCAGACGAGTACTAAAGTTCTATTTTGAATAATACTATTTTCATAAAGAGATAGTCGCCTTATTTATATATTAAAATTTTGCGATTAAAGCAATCGAATAATACCGGACGAAAATAGTGGCATTCAAAGTTAAATTTTAGTAATCGTCTGGAAACACTGGCTCTAGGACAGGGGTGGCCTGCAATATACCACCAACATTTTATAGCAAACATTGTAATAATGTAAGTCTTAACAAAGTTTCATTAACCCCTTCATTCTCGCTCCCGTCATATTCTCGGGCTGTGTCTTTTACTCAAACTGTTTGATTCTCACCAGCTTTATAAAATAGTGAAATTGGCTATATTTTAGTATCGTTTTTCCTGTCATTAAATACGCTGAATATTTCTTTATCATAAAAGTGGTGCTAATAAGCAATTTGAATTTTTCAACCGTAATTTAATTCGAGCGGTAAGGGGTTAAAATAAAAACTCTATAAACCAAGGGTGTTAAAATGTGACACGTCGGATGCCACTAAAATTTTAATTGCCTTATGTATTAGTCGAATCTTTGTGATTGAAGAAGTCAACTATTTCCTAAAAAAAATTGATGGTCTCAGGCGGGCCACAGCTTCACACCCTTACTCTAGAAGACCCACGCGCCAGTAATTTGATTTGGTTGTCCCCGCACTTCTTTCTACGGAACTTTAAACATGAACCTCTAAATATTCCCTTATTTAACCCTTTCAGGGGCAAAGCAATTATATTGCTAAAGTGTAGAAATTAAGGATCGACACCGGAATTTGAAAACAAATTTATTTGTAAATAAGGAAAAGCTATATTTCACGCACATAAAAAATGAATTTTTTTTACCAAAATTCTGGTGACAATGTTGCATTTGGGAATTAAAATTAAGTGGTTTCATAAACATACCACCGCCCCTGAAGGGGTTAATTAGCTACATTAAATAATGAGAAAATAGGACAAATTATACTACAGGGTTCATACGCATTAAGGGATTCGTGGGATTTTAGTGTTTCAGTACTAGAAATTTCGTAAAGTACTGATCGCTATACCTGAAGATAGATTTTTTTTTTCGTTAACACTAGAAAGACGGCCAGCGGTCAGTTTGACCGCTACCAAATGAATATATTTCGGTTCGAACCAGAAATTTTTTTATGAAACTAGTTTAAAAAGTACAAAGGAAAAAAAAACTAGTTAAATGAATGAGTTAATAATTAAAAATAAAAGTACTGGTGTGAAATATTTGTTATAAAATTTGAGTAAATGTCCGCGTTTTTCTAGTGTTAAACAAGGACAATATTACAGTACAAAAATTCTGGTAAAAGGTGCTTGAAAGTCCTTGAAGCGTACGAACCCTATACTACTTAAAAAATGTAGCTGTAGCAACAATTAAGAAATCTGAATTTAGAAAAAGTAACTAACTGGCGATACTGTTTAGAGAGTTTAAGGTTTGTTTTGATTGTGTTTATGTTTTTATTATTACTATTTATTTGATTTGCATGGGAAAGATTTCATCTGAAAAAACGATAGAGATAAAGATTCCACCACCATAAAATAATTTTCAAGCATCCATAAATAAAATTTTCATGTATGTCAATTAATATTCAAAATAAAGAAGATTTTTTTTTTCGTTAAAAATAATGAACTTTCCAGAAAACAACGTTTCAAATATCTCAATAAATATTCAAAATAAAGATAGCTTTTTTTTTTCGTTAAAAGTAATGAACTTTCCAGAAAGTAAAGTTTCAATTATGTCAATTAATATTAAAAATAAAGAAGGATTTTTTTTTCGTTAAAAGTTATGAACTTTTAAGAAAACAATGTTTAAATTGATGCTTTAGGTTTAAAAAAAAATTAAAAAGAAAGAAACAAAAGAAGAAGAACAATGTCCGTTCTACCTGTGTTTTCAGCTGATGATGACGTTAGTTTATAATTAATTGCTTAGAAATGAGTTACTGAACGGACGAGATGTCCAAGATTAGAGTGAGACACGAAGAAAATTTAGTTAATTTCAGAGTGTCTAAAATTTGACTTGCCAGCGTTTATATTTGTTTATACTTTTATTATTATTTGTTGCTGTTGTTTTTTCTTGTATCCGAAATACTTTTCTGAAAAGAAGAGAGAGAAAAAGATACTACAGATTCAACGCTTCTTTAACTTTCAGCTGCAATCAGGAAGCAATTTTCATGTGTACGTGCATAAAATATTTTAAACCGTCAATTAATCTTCAATATAAATGAGAGTTCCTTTTTCGATGAGCTTATGAACTTTACAGAAAAATTGCTTACCATCTTTAAGTTTTCTTGAAAATAAAAAATAACAAAAAAAAAAAAAAAAAAAAAAAAAAAAAAACATAATAAACTAATTAGGGACAAAACATATGTAAAATATTACTTTTTACGAAAAGAATTACTCGCCTTGCTTAACTACCCTAACCCCTTGGGGACGAGCGACCGGTATTCGTGCCGCGTAAGGTGCTCAGAATCTGGTATTATTCTCACCAGTAAAATTTTATTGTAAATTTTCCCTTATGTAATCCAAGCATTGCCCTGATTTAATTAAGCAAACATTTCTGTTTGAAAAAATAGGTGATTGAAGATTAAAAATTCTGTAAAAGACGCTCATCCCGAAGGGGTTAACACTTTAGTGCGCAGCTTTGCATATATGCAAAGAACAGTGTTTTGAATTTAATAGATTTTTTTAATTCATAAATACCTAATTCACACCAGAAATTAAAATAGAAATATTTGCTTTAAATAATAACAGATTTTCCGTATTAAATTAAGGCGAAATTAACCATTGAAGCTTTCTGGTGTAAAGTCAGAGTATCTGAATTACGTAATTTATAAAACGTATTCTATCGTGGGAACTAAAGGGTTAACCCCTTGAGCGGAGGTGGGATATATTACTAGCGTTTAACACGCGCCCCTCACAATGGCTCATATCACAAACGCACCCGCGAAATCCCCTATGCGACTGAGAAAGTCTCTATTTAAAGGGAAACGTGGTTTTTCTTTTTTATCTGCGGAAATGAATTTAGATGTTTTTTTTTTTTTTTTTTTTTTTTTTTTTTTTTTTTTTTTTTTTTAATGATTTTAAATAGATTTGATAGTGTGGGATTAAATATTTATTTATTGATTCTGAATAAAATAAATAGATGAATGTAGAGGAATATTTCCGGATAAAAATGTTGTCCTTTAGATTATCAATACGATTTTTGTTAATTTTGTTATTTTTTTTTACTTATCAAATCTCTGTTTGTTTCAGTATTTAAAGGAATGTATAAATAGCATATGAATATTAGTTTTTACAATGGCTTTCTCAGGTAAAGGTAAGCAATCAGATCTTAAATATCTGGCATTAGAGATCAGAGAATAGATATCAGAGATTTTTGAATACCTTGACCCAAAAGATAACTCAATCGATTGAAATAATACATTTCAATGTATGATATAGGCTCAGTGAAAATGTGATATATTTAACAGTTTACTAGAAAATAAAAAATATCGTTTGGATGAGAAAATATATTTAAAAGGGCAAACAAAAATTTTTTTATCGAATTTTAAAACAAACCTTTTAAAGTTCTATAAATTCGCCCTCAGATTTTCATATAATCTCATTTAAAACCGATATTTTGAATTTATGAGAGACCTGAATGAAAAAGTATGAGTGAATAAATTGTTTATATATCAATTGAAGTTGAAAATACTGTTTGCATTTGTGAATATAAATAGAAAAAAGAAAATGATGATATGATTTTCTTTTAATTAATAGCATAGTATTACCCAAATTTTTATATCATTATTTTTAAGACCTATATTTAAAATTTTTAGAGCAGTAAGGCAAAGTACTGTGTCAGAAATGTTTAACCCGTTGACGGTTTTTGTACTGATTTTAATTACTAATAAAAATTGCAAATAAAAATCCCTGTTTCCCATTTTTGCGTTCTTCTATCTTTACAAGAAGAAAGACGTTGATGTAAGATGTTACTGATTAGTTTTTGGTGTAAATCGCACTACAGGTGGCACTGCTATGCTGAATTTTTCATGATTTTCGCAAAAGTTATATCTCAAAAATTTAATGCACGCAATTTAATCAAAATTAGTATTCTGTTACATTTTCACTTAAATGGATCGTTATTAGATTTGGGTGTATATAGAACAACATGTGTTAATTTTATATACTTTGAGTTGGAATTTTGGTTGCGGACATCTAAGAGGTCGAGTTCCGAAATTCAATGATTTGTTTGAAGCAATGCGATACTTGTATGTTCTTATTAAATGCATCTAATACGAAGAACCTATATACCTTTACATTCCTCATGATGGACATAGATTGTCATTTAATTTTATCACCGTGATAGCGAATTTTGAATTATTGACATGTATAGGATAGAATAAAGTTTTGGAATTGGCACATCAGTCTTGTTATATTATTACAAAAATAAAGTGATCATCTAACTAGCAAATGAAGTAGTTTTTAAAAAAGAATATTTATCCATGCTTTTTATTTTTAGGATATTGTATCTCGCATCAATACCTAAAAGACAGATTTTTTTTAATGTATTCTAGTATTTACTTTTATAAAATAATAGCGAATTTTTTTCTTTTCTAAAAGACAGAATTTTTATAAAATGCTACCTCTTACATTATGTTTAAGTTGTTTGTAATATTGTTTTAATTTAACTTTATTGAACAGTAATAAATAAAAAATCCCGTCTCCAGTAAAAAGCAATCCAAAAAAAAAAGTAAACTGATTTTATTCAGATTTGAAAAAAAAAAAAAAATAAATAAATAAAAATAAACGATAATATCAAGCAATTTAAATCCGGTTTTAAATAAAGCTCATTTAACTTTACATGAATGATATTTGCTAGCTTATACATGAATGATATTTGCTAGCTGTTTTCTGAATTTTTTTTTTTTTTAAGGGTGTATTCCGATTCAAACTGCTTATTTTCTGATTCATTTTTAAATTCATTTTTGCTCTCAAACGCATCAAACTAAGAAATTCTCTTATTTAGAAACTACATAATGTGTCGTGCTTCTCGATTTTTTGATAAATGCAGAAAATATTGTAAAAAATGCTGTTAAAATCGGCGTTTTGAACCGAAATTTCCGGAAGCGGGAGATCTGGGGATGAAAAAGATGGTCGTACTGAGAAAATAATTGCTTGGTCGTACTGAGAAAATAATTGCTTAAAAATCAAATTCTAATTAATTGAGCGAAAAATGAAATCACACTGCACCTTATACAACTCTTCAAAAATCACCCCAGCAAGTTTCATGTTTTTACTTTTAAAAATGAGTCTGAAAATGTCTCAGAAAATTTCGAGCTGTTGAGGGTGGAAAAGTATTTTTTCGAATACACCCTTAAATCTATGAAGACGATACGCAACGCTCCGCCTTTAAGCTGAAAGTAAACAAAGCCAGCGCGCCGTGATAGGGAACTTCTCGGGTACATTTGTGATATGAGCCGTTGTGAGGGGCACGATTTAGACGCTAGTGGATATATTTTATCCCACCTACGATTAATGAAGATTACTTTTCTAACTTTGGTGGAAAAAAGACGCAAAATTGCTTTTCCTTATTTTGAAATAAAATTTTCCTAAATTTCCGGTGGAAATTCGGCATTACACAAACGCAAATGCTTGCCTCTCAAGGGGTTAAAGGTTAAGCTTTATAAAATAAATAAATAATTGTATAAAATAAGATATTTGGAGACATACTTATTTAAATATATACTAATTTGTAATATTTTAGCGTAAAACTGCCACTAGACAATAGTTGTTACTTGTATTGCAGATGCGCAACAGAAGAAAAGATTGACGTATTATATGAAAAATGCATCTCTGATATTGTTTTCATTATTTTTCCTGTGTAATAAACCTTTCAGAGAATCAGACATAATTTTTTCGAAACAGAAACAAAAAAAAAAAAAAAATCACGCAGTTAGGTGTTGACTGTTTTGCCCGAGTGGCACAAAAAGCTTGCTATCTTCAATTCTAAAAGCTTTTGGGTACCTCTTAATTTTAATTGTAATCTTTGGTTTGTTAAATGGCATACTTTTTCGATTGTACAAAGCCAAATATTTTAGTAAAAAAAAGTTTATTGCGTCAAAAAAGAAAGAAAAAAGTAAGAAAAATCATGCGTACAGCATACATTATGAAACACCTTCCAACCCTCCCTGAAAGCTTTGACGAAACTTCGTTACTTAGGGAAATAAGGTAACTAAGTAAACATTTAAAAATCTGATTTCAGTAGTTACCGCCCATAGCCAAATATGTATTCCAATTCTTTTGAACAGCCCTGTACTCAATCTGTACGTTGATATATATACTATATAATGGGAAAATTTAGTTTAGCAAGAAAATGAATAACTGGTTGAAATTTATCTTTCAACAATTTATACTAATAGATGGAAACATACTTGAATACTTTTGTACAGCCCTGTAGTTTACCTAGTACCTTTATTAAATGCCACTATTCAGCTAAAATTTAATTCAAACTAAAACACGCTTAAAACTACTGAAATTACATTTCCAGAAATTATCAACCATAGACGGCCATGTATCCAACTCTTTGCGTAGCCCTGTATATCATTTTCTCTATATTCTACAAATATTTCTTATAACACTAAAGTCAGTTCAGCGCAAATATGCATAACTCCTTTAAAACCCACCTTTAAGCAATGTATGCTCATACTCAGTAACCTTTTCGAATTCATTTCTGTAGCTCTGTATATGAACTATAGCATTTATAAGCACTTTATTGTATGCATAAATATAGTGAACAAGTATGTAAGTGTGATCACAGATCGCACAGAGGGGTTCGATTAATATTCCTTTCAAAACACTTTATCCTTTTGAAAAATCTGTTAGTTCCACATTTCGCAACCAGGGGCGCACTCCATTCTAAAGAAACCTCTGTCCGAACGAAACTCCGTTTTATATACTATCCGTAGCTATATTAGTCGAGGGGATTGGGCTGATAGCACCCGAGATAAGTAGGCGCCCCTGGCGGTAAAAAGTGGAACTAACATATGTAAGGCTAAGGTACATAATATGAAAGAATGGTCAAAGGGGTGTCGGCAAAAGTTAGAAAAAGACCCCCCGGGTGAAAAGGGCGGAGGTAAGAAAAATTGCTTAACATACACAATTTAGAGCCCGGAGAATTAAATAATATAAGACTTTTTGAAAATTTTATGATTTGCCGTGTGGTCTGAGGTATTCAACTATACGTATACAAAAATTCACGTCTCCCACTTAATTAGGGGCTCTCTTAGAAAGAATTCCTTAAAATAAATATGTGGTAGCTCAAAGTGTTAAACGTAAGACTTTTTCAAGATTTTATGATTTGTCGCCTGGCCTCAGGTGTTCTGCTGTAAGTATGGAAAATTTCAAATCTCCAATTTAATAAAGGGGTCAGTTAGAAAGAATTGCTTAAAATACGCATGATGGAGCCCAAAGGCTTAAATGTACGTTTTTTCAAAATTTTATAATTTGTCGTATGATATGTGGTGTTCAGCTATAAATATGCAAAATTTCGCGCCTCCAACCTAAATAGGGGCTCACATAGAAAGAATTGTTTAAAATACACATGTGGAGCTCAAAGTATTAAATGTACGACTTTTTCAAAGTTTTATGATTTGTCATTTGATGTGAGGTGTTCAGCTATAAGTATGCAAAATTTCACGTCTCCAACCTAAATAGAAAGAATCATCTACTTCACACTTAGAAAGAATTGTTTAAAACACACATGTTGGAGCCCAAAGGATTAAATGTACAATTTTTTCAAAATTTTATGATTTGTCATTTGATCTGAAGTGTTCAGCTATAAGTATGCCAAATTTTACGCCTCCAACCTAATTAGGGGCTCACTTAGAAAGAATTGTTTAAAATACACATGAGGGAGCCCAAAGGGTTAAATGTGCGACTTTTTCAAACTTTTATGGTTTGTCATTTTTTGTCCGGCGTTCAGCTATAAGTATGCAAAATTTCACGCCTCCAACCTAATTAGGGCTCACTTAGAAAGAATTGTTTAAAATACACATGTGGGAGCCCAAAGGGTTAAATGTACGACTTTTTCAAAATTTTATGATTTGTCGGTTGATGTGATGTGTTCAGCTATAAATATGCAAAATTTCGCGCCTCCAACATAATTAGGGGCTCACTTAGAAAGAATTGTTTAAATTACATATGTGGGAGCCCAAAGGATTAAATTTATGACTTTTTCAAAATTTTATGATTTGTCGTATGATGTGTGGTGTCCAGCTATAAGTATGCAAAATTTCAAGTCTCCAACGTGTATAGTTTCTGAGAACTGACCCTGTGACAGACGGACAGACGGACAGACAGACAGACAGAGGAGCGAGACGAATAGGGTTTCGTCAGATGAACGAAACCCTACCAAAGCGCATATCATAATTAAAAATGCATTTCGAGCAATCATTACTTGTATACACTAATTCAGATACAATATAGTATCTGAAATCTTTTCAAATACACCGCAAACACTTTCCCCTATACCATTATGAACGGCATTCTTTTGTGTAGCCCTTTAAATGAACAATAACTATTCTTTGCACCGCATATTCAACAGAATGCATATTTCAGTGGGCTTCATAAATGAATATCAATTTTACTATGTTTGAAAGAATGTAACATCATTAAAAATCATTTGAAACGTTTTTTTCCCATTGGCCGTAATGAAACGGAAAACTTTTGACTGTCCCTGTAAATGAACTAAACATGCTACAAACTTCATTTGCAATAGAAAACGTGTTATGGTAGGGGTCACTAACATCCAAAAATTTCAGAACGATCCGAGCATATTTACGAGAGTTAGAGCGCGGAAGGACGGACAGACAAACCGAAGTCATAAACACTTTTCAACTTTGTTGGAAAGTGTTAAAAAAAGAAAAGAAACAGTTAAGGGGTTAATTAAATGAAACAATGTAGGTATCGTCATAGATTGCCAACCATTGGTAATCATTGGAGTTATGAATAAAGAGGATGAGACATATTGCATACTTGCCAACTTACCGATAATTTCCACAAAACTATACTGATATCTCCTGTAGTAAATAAGCAAGTTTCTAATCAGAAAAGTTATTTAATGAAGTATGTTTTTTTGCATAGAGTTTCTTATATACGTTTATTTATTACATATTTTTTCCGGTGAAAGAATAGCTTATTTGACATAGGTCATGCCGAAGCAATTTTACAGAAATTATCTGTAAGTTGGCAGTTATGATCTTGTGTATTCATAGCTGCCGACTTACCGGTAATTTCCGTAAAATTGTTTCAGCGTGATCTAGGTAAAATAAGCGATTTTGTCACCGGAAAAAATATCTATAAATTTATATAAGGAGCTCTATTAAAAAAGACACATTTAATTGAAGCTTAAGGCTGGCTGCGGTGTTGCCAGTCGGCTACTAATTCTTTATTCAGATTTTTTGATTGTGACCACTTTTTTGAAATGATAAAATTTGTCTTATTTAATGACATCTTAATAAAGGCGAAAGCACGGGAAATTTTACCATTTCAAAAAAATGGTGCCAATCAAAAAAGCTGAATTTTAGAAAAGTCGCCCACTGGCAACACTCGCTGGCTGATGATTAATCTAATTTCAGTCGTTGCCGCATCTGGTGGATTTTTCATTTAGAAATGTGGAATTCACATCATAAAATTTTTAATAGTAATTTTCTTTTCCTTTATTTATTGAATAATCATTATCTTATAAAGCAAAATAACTAATAAAACTTACTAGGGAGAATTCGAAATGCCTAAATAAGAAATCAGCCCGATACAGCAACACTGATATATCAGTATGAAATACGTATAACTTTAACGATATGCTTAAACATATAAAGTGTTGCCAGTGGGCAACTATTTTTTAATTCAAATTTCTTGATTGGCACCGCTTTTTTTTAAATGGTAAAATTGGCCTTATTTAATGAAATAGTAATTAAGGCGAAAACAATGGGAATTTTACCATTTCAAAAAAGTGGTACCAATCAAGAAATCTGAATTTTAGAAAAGTAGCCCACTAGCAACACTGAATGCATCTGGATACGTGTAAGCGTAAATAAGCCTTGTTTTAAAAGTATAATTAAAGTATACGTATATTTAAAGTATATGTATATACTTTTAATACCAATTGGCCTCATCAGTCTTACGTCACGAAGCGCTGAGCAGAGAACCACTACCGCCGGAATACTAGGCCTAAGCGCTGACACAAAAATGGCCGCTGTCGCAGACGGATTTTTTTCAGTAGTTCCCTTGCAGTTGGACACTAATATTTTTAAAAGTTTTTTTCCCTTTTTTTTCAGAGATTAAATAAGTCAAAGAAAACTTTTGTAAAATATTGGTGTCTAAATTCAGGGGGCGGTACAAACGCTTAACCCTTTCAGGGGCAAGGTACTTTTATTCATAAAATGTTGAAATAATTTAATGACATCAGTATTTACAAGAGAATTAATTCTAAACAAGTAAAAGTGTATTTTTGCGTACTTAATAAAGGTGAAATTTTCATTATAAAATTCCGGTGCCCATGTGGCAATTAGGGATTAAAATTATGTGATGCCGTGACGGCATCACCGCCCTTCAAGGGGTTAAATATATCCGTCTACGACAACCGCCATTTTTGTGTCAGCGCTCAGGCATAGTATTCAGGGAGTAGCGGGAGAACAACCAGGTTTTATACATATTTAGTTAATTTCAAAGTTTAACCCCTAAAACACCAATAACGCCATATAAGCGGAATTCGCACACTTAACCAAATTTATTTATTTGGATTCGGAGATAAACAATAACTTGTGTAATGAGTGAGTGATTCGTTACATGTATAAAAAAATATTACTTATTTTGGAATATTAATAGAAAATCTTTAATATCTTATATTCTTTCGAAGAAAATAATTTCATGATTCTAGCAGAAATTGGAGATACCCATTCGTTTTATTCTTTTATTATAAATTTTCTCGTAAGAACAAACAAGCAAAAAAGCAAACAAAAGAATTGTTAACCCTTACCGGACCGTAGCTTTAACCCCTTGAGGGGCGGTGGTAATTCTATGAAACCACTTAATTTTAATTCCCAACTGCGACATTGGCACCAACATTTTAGTAAAAAAAAGTTCGTTTTATTATACTGTAGCGCTCAAAAGTATTTTGACAACCTTACCCCAGTAGCAAGAGATATCGGCTAAATTTCGGCCTAATACCAGAATTGTCGGCAAATGATGAGTAGTCGAATGGAGAGCTTCACATAATATCGTCTGAACAAAATCTAGCGATTTATCTAGACAATGTCGTGGGAAAACGTCGGCAGGAAATCATATTATTACTACAAGTCAATTAATCGGGCTTTATTCTTATGCATGTAATCGGCCGGCAATCGGAAAGTAATGAAAAACGAATCTTTTTACCGAGGTGTTATTGTTTGTTTCCGCTGTATAGATACCCCCCCTGCATTGATGATAGGGGATGTGTGTCGTGTGAATAAACTGTCCAATGCCCTACAATATCTTATCTCCCTCCCGCTCAAAATACGTTTTCACGTTTCAAGGACATCATTTCTAAATGGACAATCGAAGGAATATAAGGGGAAAAAACACTTTCCAAGAAATGTTCTTTGGTGAGAATACATTATTATTTACAAATCAGTAAACTTAAATCTCTTAAAAACTTACAGATAGCAGGGCAATGAGTGTAAGAGTAAACTAATAATTTAAAAGCGTTTGTTTGTTCTTTATCTCTTTTTTTCAATAATAACGTATAGACATTAATACTTAAAATTATACTTAATAAAATGATTAGAGATATTTGCTATTTTGTTGATTTTGATAACTAAATTAAAAATTATAAGATCTGAAATTTAGATTATATCAGATAATATCTGAAATTCAGACTATTACAACAACAAACTATTTGCTCTAAATATATTTTCTTAGTTATGAATTCGAAATTTTTGATTTAAAAATTAATTTATTTAGAAATACTTCAGGTAAAGTTATTGTATAAATTACAATGAAGTTGATCATCTTTTTTTTCCCCAAAAAAGTAAAAAAAATAATTTTATACCTTTTAAAAGTTTTAAAAAATGTATGAACATTTTTTTTAATTAAAAATATTATTATCTAAATAAATTGAAAATTATAAGATCTAAATTTTTGATAATATCAGAAATTTAGACTATTAAAACAACAAACTATTTTTTCTGAATGTATTTTCTTAATTATGAATTAGAAATTTCTGATTTAAAAATTAATTTATTTAGAAATAGTTCAGATAATGTTATTGTATAAATTAGAAAGAAGTTGCTCATCCTCCCCCCCCCCCCCCCCCCTACATAGTGAGAAATATAATTATATACATTTAAAAAGTTAAAAAAAAGATGACAACATTTTTTTTTTTATTATTAAAATAATTATTAGATGGATAAATTGAAAATTATAAGATCTGAAATTTAGATTATATCAGGATAATCTCTGAAATTGTCTGATAATATCTGAAACTATTACAACAACAAACTATTTGCTCTAAATGATTGTTTCGTAGTTGTGAATTAGATATTTCTGATTAAAAAATTAATTTATTTAAAAATAATTCAGATAATATATTGTATAAATTATAAATAAGTTTATTATCTTTTTTTTTTTTTTCAAATAGTGATAAATTTAATTTTATACCTTTTTAAAAGTTAAAAAAATGACTGAACATTTTTTTTTTTTAAATTAAAATAATTATTGGATAAATAAATTGAAAATTATAAGATCTGAAATTTAAATTATATCAGGATAATGTCTGAAATTTAGACTATTACAACAACAAAATATTTGCTCTAAATGTATTTTCTTAGTTACAAATTAGGAAATTCCTGATTAAAAATTTAATTTATTTGGGGAACAAAAATCAGATAATGTTATTGTATAATTTATAAAGAAGTTGATCTTCCTTTTTTTCTCTCTCCAGATAGAGATAAATTTCATTTTATAGCTTTTAAAAGTTTAAAAAAAAAAAAAAAAAATGAAATTTTCTTTAAATTAAAATATTTATTTAGATATTGAAAAAAAAGAAAAAAATAAATTTTTTCCATACATAACCAAAATTAATGAGACGCTTTAAATGATGGAATTTTCACAGCTAGGACGCAATGTTAAATGAGAATATTTTACATTGTAAGATGCAAAAATTATCAAATTAAAATGTATCAAAGTTCGTTTTAATTCAAACAATAAATATTGTTAGACGGAAGTATTTTCCTCTATAAAATACAAAAATGTTTTCATATCGAAGGCGTAATTAATTAAAAGGTAAGACATTTTGTTTAATATAAATTCTAAATATTGCTGATCTTGGGATGAATATTACAGTTAGTTATTCTTTGTACGATACAATAATATTTGTATACCAACACTGTGTGTCACTTATAAGCAGAACATAATTTTTAAATTAAATGTAATTTTATTCGTATCTTACAATAGAAAATTAATTGTAATTTTAATTGTAAAATTATTTAACAGCTATATTTTGACTTTAAACAAAACAAGATTTATTACATTTCAATTAGTTACATCCTCGATATGGAAATATTTTTGCATCTTATACGGAAAAATGTTCTCAATTAACAATATTTATTTTTTGAATTAAAACGAATTGTTTTACGATGTAAATACTATTTTTGCATCGTACAAATTCTTCCATTCGATATGATTAGCTAATCGGCAAACGATCATATGATATTGAAATATACTCGGTAAAAGACTACCAAGTGACCAAATTATCGAAAACTAATACGCAAAGGCTTCAAAACCGGCACAATTGTAGTCGGGAGGCGATGCTCGAAGGGTGATTTGCCTTGCGGAGAAGAAGTCATATCTGCCGACCCCAGAAAATGAGATCGCCAGGACGAAATATAGTCAAGTTAGGACTTTCGGCGGAAGTTTGGCCAAGAATTATTTGCTGTTAGGGTATATTCTCTCTTATTTTAATTAATATAAAAATGTAAAAGAAAATATATTCCCCATAATTGAGAACACTTTGGCTGCAGTTATTTATATGTATCAAGTTTCAACTTGTTTGTTTACATTCGGCGCCACCGAAGAAATATGACTCAGCCTTAGCTCAAAAGTATTTTGACAATTAGTTTGCATTTAATTGTTGAAGGTGTCAGTGGCGCTATAGCTTCGAAAAGTGTTTTTATTGCCTTATTGTGATTATTTTTAAGGATAAGGAATTCCGAAAAGTAAAAAAATATTCAAGTGATTCTAGAAAAGCCACTGTAAATGCCCTTAAGAAAGGTGGACTGCAAGCAGAATTAGCTCGTTCTTTTAACGTGTCTCGGCAACTTGTTATAACATGGAATAAAGTTTTTAATAAACAGAAATACATCGAAAATAAGCCTCAAAGTGACCATCCGAAAAAAACAACTTAAAATATTGACTATATTAGAAAAATGATATCTACAAGTGATTGTCGTAAGTCCGCTGTAATAATAAAAAATGAATTGAAAGAAAATTACGGCATAGACATACACGTTTCATCAATCAAACGACGCCTAAACCTCTATGGTTTACGTGGTAGAAGACCAGCAAAAACACGTTTGTTATCTACTAAGAATAGGAAGGCTAGAGTTGCATTTGTAAAACGGCATAACACTTTCAGGGACAAAGCAATTCCATTGCGAAAGTGTTGAAATTAATGATTGACACCGGAATTTGAAAACAAATTTATTTTTAAATAAGAAAAAGCTATATTTCACACACATAGTAAACCGAATTTTTTTAACCCAAAATTCTGGTGTCAGTCATTAATTTCAACACTTTAGCAATAGCATTGCTTTGGCCCTGAAAGCGTTATGCCGTTTTACAAATGCAACTCTAGCCTTCCTATTCTTAGTAGATTACAAACGTGTTTTTGCTGGTCTTCTGCCATGTAAACCATAGAGGTTTAGGCGTCGTTTGACAGATGAAATTTGTATGTCTATGCCGTAATTTTCTTTCAGTTCATTTTTTATTATTACAGCGGACTTACGACAATCACTTGTAGATATCATTTTTATAATACAGTCAACATTGCAAGTTGTTTGTTCGGATGGCCACTTTGAGGCTTATTTTCGATGTATTTCTGTTTATTAAAAACTTTATTCCATGCAATAACAAGTTGCCGAGACACGTTAAAAGAACGAGCTAATTCTGCTTGCAGTCTACCTTTCTTAAGTGCATTTACAGCGGCTTTTCTAGAATCACTTCAATATTTTTTACATTTCGGCATTCCTGATCCTTAAAATTAACCGCAATAAGTCAATATAAACACTAATAGCGCCACTGACACCTTCAACAATTAAATGCAAACTAATTGTCAAAATACTTTTGAGCTAAGGAGGAGTCATATTTGTTCGGTGGCGCCGAATGTAAACAAACAAGTTGAAACTTGATACATTTGAATAAGTGCAGTCATAGTGTTCTCAATTATAGGGAATATATTTTCTTTTACATTTTTATATTAAATAAAATAAGAGAGAATATAAGGTTGTCAAAATACTTTTGAGCGCTACTGTATATGCGAAATACAGCTTTTTCTTATTTACAAATAGATTTGTTTTCAAATTCCGGTGTCTTTCATTAATTTCACCACTTTAGCAATGGAATTGCTTTGCTCCTGAAAGGGTTAAACATTAAATGCATGATTCTATTTTTATATTCTTATTCGCGCAACTTTTATCGAGGGAACACTTTTAGTTGTACCTTAACAACATGTGCTGCGAATAGAATATAAAAGTAGAATCATGTATTTAATCCCTTAACTGTTTTGCCAGAGTGCTGCTCGGGCAAAAAGAGATACTAAAAACTTTTGGATACCACTCAATTTTAATTGTAATCTTTGGTTTGTTAAATGGCGTACATTTTTCGATTGCACAAAACCAAGTATTTTAGTAAAAAAAAAAATAAATAAATAAATAAAATGGTTCCGGTTCCTTTTTTTTAAAACTTATTGTGTTAAAAAAAGAAACAGTTAAGGGGAGACACGAGGGAAATTTTTTGAAAAAAATTATCTTTGTTTTACTGGCTTAAAAAGTTTTTTGAACATTCCTGAATCCATTGGTATGTCCGTCATTTTTTTTTTACCATTAGATATAATCGTAAAAATTCAAGGGAATACATCGACTCGGCCTCCACGCCCATTCACATTAATTTTACGCGAATATTTTATACTTATTTCAATATCTAATTCTTCTCGCACCACTATATTTTCAAAATAAATTTTTTAATATGCACTTGCACATGTTTACCCCCCCTCAAGATCCCCCCCCCCCCCCTAAAATTCAACCTATTGTTATCCACAATATTATCAATAAACTCAAAAAGCGTAAAACCCCAGGATACGATAAAATTACTAACTCTGCTCTTAGAAACCTTCCTCCTAATTGCATAATCTATATCACTGACCTCACTAATGCTATCTTAAAACATAACTACTTCCCTAAACCTTGGAAACTTTCTATAATCTCTCCTATTCCAAAACCTGGAACTAACCTGTCAGACCCCACTAATTACAGACCTATGTCCTTGCTACCTTCTATCAGTAAAGTGGTGGAACGTGTCATTCGTGCCCAGTTGCAGGAGTTCATTCAGCAGCACAACATTCTCATGCCTGAGCAGTTCGGCTTTCGCCCAAAACACTCAACACAACACCAGCTTCTTAGGGTTGTTGAGTTTCTCGGCGAGAAACTCAATGCAAAAATTCCCGCAGCTGCCATCTTTCTTGATGTCGCAAAGGCATTTGACAAGGTCTGGCATATGGGCCTCATTTATAAATTAATTCAGCTCGGTTTTCATCCCAGACTTATACATTTAATATATTCGTACCTTTGCGACCTCTCTTTTCAAGTCCGCATAAACAACATTCTTTCTATTATTCTCCTTATCCTAGCGGGCATCCTTCAGGGGAGCGTGTTGGGCCCATTTTTATTTAACATTTTCTTTAACGATATCCCACGCTCCTTGCACACTCACCTCGCTCTTTATGCGGACGACACCTGTATTTACGCTTCGGCACACCACCCGTATACTC
The DNA here is from genome assembly GCA_963932465.1 of Maratus speciosus. Classification (NCBI taxonomy): domain Eukaryota; kingdom Metazoa; phylum Arthropoda; class Arachnida; order Araneae; family Salticidae; genus Maratus; species Maratus speciosus. The sequence continues at coordinate 202,865,632 of OZ010794.1, read as the reverse complement.
TTTACAGGTACCTACAGACTCATGTTGATGACTTCATGAACTGGTGCATGCTTTGGCGCGTTGTCATAAATGAAACTAAAACTACTGCAGTATATTTCTCTCGCAAAATAATTTTCCCTAACAGAATCATTATTAACAACATTGTTATCCCTTGGTCAGACCAAGCTAAGTATCTTGGGGTCATTCTGGACCGCCGCTTAACCTGGAAAAAGCACACTTTCTCCATCAGAGGTAAAGTCGCCGGAGCCTTTAACTCTATAAAACCTCTCCTTAAAAGTAAAACCTTGTCTGTTCACAATAAATTAATCCTCTATAGCTCATGCATCCTTCCCATCATAACCTATGCCAGTCCGGTCTGGGGCTTCACTTGTAAGACCACTATGGACAACCTTAGTCGCTTGCACAATTCCAACCTGCGTACTGTCCGTAACGCATCTCGTTACCTTCGCAACTCCACGGTCCGACGAGACCTTAAAACTACTACCTTACGTAAGCGCATAAACGACTTAGCCAAAAAATTTTATGATAAAATTTTTGACCTCCCTAATGAAATTGTAGCGGAGCTACCGGATTATGAAGCTTTTGAACCCCACCATCGGAAACGGCCCAGGTTTTCCATAATTATGGACACTCAGTAACATCTGAGTTCTCCACGCTATTTTTGCCTTCTCTTATTTTTCTTTTTATATACTTTTCTTAAAAAAAAAAAAAAAAAAAAAAAAAAAAAAAAAAAAAAAATTCTCTATATACATAGAGACCATAAAAATTGAAAAACTTAAAAAAAAAATGTATGGCCCTGAATTGTCCCTTTTTTGGTTGGATGTTGTGGTCTTGCCACCCTAGCTTTTCTTGCCCTTGCTTGGTGAGTGTTTCACTGAACAGTACTAACTTTAACTTTCAAAATTCCTTATAGTAGTTTTACAACTACAGTTTGACTTTACTTACTTTAAGACTCATGTAATTTTTTAAGATTTATTGTTAACTTTCTTTCTTCTTAAGTTTTTACTTAAATTTAATTTTATTCCTATTTTCCTTAAATTTCTTATTTTTCTCTTGTTAACTTCTTTTATTCTTATAGTAGCATTGCTACCGTTTAACTTTATCCCAATGGCTCATTAAAACATAAGACATTCTAATTTCCTAGTCTGGGTGTTAAGCTGTCATCAGCTAGGAAACCCCTCAATGCTGATTACCTGTTCAGTACCTGTTCAGTTAAAATGTATGGCCCTGATTAGTCCCTTTTTTGGTTGGATGTTGTGGTCTTTGCCACCCTAGCTTTTCTTGCCTATGCTTGGTGAGAGTTTCTCTGAACAGTACTAACTTTAACTTTCTAAATTCCTTATAGTAGTTATACAACTACAGTTTGACTTTTCTTATTTTAAGATTTATCATTAACTTTCTTTCATCTTAAGTTTATACTTTAAAATTTAATTTTATTCCTTTTTTTCTTAAATTTCTTATTTTCTCTTGTTAACTTCTTTTACTGTTCTAGTAGCTTTGCTACAGTTTAACTTTTTCCCAATGGCTCATTAAAACATAAGACATTTCAATTTCCTAGTCTGGGTGTTAAGCTGTCATCAGCTAGGAAACCCCTCAATGCTGATTACCTGTTCAGTACCACCTGTTCAAATTAAAAACACAGTTGGTTGGTAGCTCTTGGAGAGAACAGACGTGTTTTCTCAGTGCTGATTGTTTTATTTCCAAGAGATCGTAGACGCAGTTCAATGTTTTAAGAACGTGCGGGATCTTTTGCAAGTATTATCAAATGAGTTGTGCTGCTCATTTAATAGTGGCTAGTTCGTATGAATAGGTGACTGTTTCTTGGACTTGATGCATCATAGTAGTGAACGATAGAGGGTTCACCGACATCAATAATGGGTACTGAGGACCCACTTAAATTTTCTGACAATGCACTTCGCATCCTGAACGGTGAAGAGAAATCAGATTTGGCTGCTGCGTGGATGGAATTTCCCGGAGTAACGGATGAAGTACAAAGACTGATAGTGCAGCAATTCCTTCAAGATTGTGACAACTTCATAATGAGACTTTTAAGCAAAGATGACTACCTGACAAATCCTCAACACAAGACTAATGTGAGTAATCTTCTTAACAATCTTATGTTTTTGTTCAATGAGTCATTTGACCCCCAAAAATTAAGTCAGTTAAGAGAGTTTAAGACTTTTATCTATGATCATGACTATGATCTAATTGACATCTTAACAAAACTCAAGGCAATCGCGGTGAACTCAGATGACGGCTTCACCCCTGCTAATACCCTCAAACGTAGAAGAAATAATCTTACATCTACTATTCCCTTAAAGAATAAATATGCCCATATTTCAGAAAAATACCTTGACGAAAATAACATGGATTCTTCTGAGCCCCCTCAAGGAGAGTCTGCCGGTAGCTCCACTACTGAAGTAGTCCCTAAAAAACTAAAAATTCACCCCTTCTATATTGAGTTCAAAGGCAAGTGGACAGAGCTTGCAAGTGAAATCAAAAAACTTAATGGCAGCAATCCTTTGATTAAACTTGACGGAGAATTACTTAAAATCCATTGTAAAACTGATGCAGATTTCCGTAAAACCCAAGACTATCTTGATTCTAAAACAATTCCTTATACAACCCTGAGCCCCGTGGAACAGCGCCCTAGGAAAGCTGTTATTAGGGTAATTCCTCCATATACCGACCCCCAGGTCATAATTGAAGCTCTGAAAGAACATAATTTCGTGGCCAATAGAGCCTCGATGATGAAAAGTAGAAAAACCGGTCGACCAATGCCCCTCTACGTCGTCAATGTTCTCCCACGTGATAAATTCGAAGAAATCTACCAAATCCACGAAATTTGCTACATTAAAGTAGATATTGAGCATTTTAAAGGCACTAACATCGTAAAGCAATGCTATCGTTGCCAGAAATTTGGCCATTCCAGCAAGATTTGCCACCTGCCGCCAAAATGCGCCAAATGTTCGGAAGAGCATCTAACTCCCCAGTGCAATAAAATTGGTAAGATCATCCCTAAATGTTCAAATTGTTATGGTGAGCACGTGGCTACTTACCGCGGTTGCCCTAAAACCCCCCAGTTTCACAAAAAACAGCAGGACTCCAAAACCGTCCGTAAAGATAATCCTAAAATCATTCCGAATGCAGTGGCGGAACTTTGATCTACTTATAACTATGTCCGTAAGCCAGAGGCCAAAAAACCAGAAGAAATACCTACTGAAGTCCCGGCTCCGCTCCCTTCTCCCACCCAAGACCCAAATTCTGAAAACACTACACAAAATAAGCCAAATGACACTCAAAATGCAACACCAGAACAACCCACTAGCTCTAATTATGCTAATGACTTAAAAGAAATATTCAAGACCTTCAAGGAGATGACAGAGCTCTTGAAATTTAACAAATTCATCCAATGTTTCAAAAATATTGCTAACCAAACTAAAAATATACAAGACCCAATAGAAAAAATACTCATCCTTATGAGTGCTATAGAAACCTTAGCCACGGAATTTAACACATTTAATGATGAGTAATTCCTCTTCTACCTTTTCCTCACTAATTTTTCTTTCCTGGAACTGTAACTCCTTGCAGAATAAACTTAACGAACTTAAACTCTTTATTCACGAACATCCCCAAATTGATGTTATTTTCTTACAAGAGACTTTCAGTCCCACTTTCAACATTAACATCCCTGGGTACAGGCTATTCCATACACCTCGTGCGGATGGTACGCACAGAGGAGGCACCGCTATTTACATCAAAAACCATCTTCCACACTACCAATCGCACAACCACACCTTTAATGACCTTAAGTATACCAGTATAAATCTTCAACTTCCTCATATCAATATTAAATTAGCTTCTATTTATGCTGAACCCACTCGTAACTTACCTGTTAATAGTCTTACACAGCTTTTTTCTCAACATCACCACTGCTTTTTCGTAGGCGATTACAACGCCAGAAGCAGACGCTGGAATTGCCATGGCAATTCTCGGCGGGGTGCCTCTCTTCACAATTTAGTCCAAAACTTAAAATTAAATCTTCATGCACCACCCAGACCAACACACATTACCACGGTGCCTGGTGCCCGGGACTCTATCATTGATCTTGCTCATTCCAAAAATCTTCCCTACCCTATCTACTCTACAGTTATTAATGATCTCTCTTCTGATCACCTGCCTGTCTGCTTTAAAATTGATATTATTAATCCTCTTTCTCCCCCCCCCTTCCGTGGCTATTGACTGGAATAAATTCACTAATTACCTTAATTCTCAGGACATCACCTTCCCAGATATTAATAATGCCGATGACACTGATGCGGCTGTTGAACATCTCAACTCTCACATCACTAATGCTCAAAAATTTTCAACATTTAATACCTTGAAAAATAATTTTGCCTTCGTCCCACCCCGCTACATTTACAATCTTATCAAGCCGCGTAATCGGCTCCGGCGACAATTTCAAAATTCAAGAGACCCTCCATTAAACCCCTTCTAAATAGGTTAAACAATAAAATTAAAAACAGTCTCTACAAAGAAAAACAGAAAAATTGGAACAATTTTCTCAAAACATTATATTGCGAGGACAACTCTCTTTGGATTCTTAAACGCAAACTGAATAGACATTACACTCCCATACCCCCCCCCCCCCCTCACAACTAACAATGTTACTGCTTACACTGACCAAGAAAAAGCTAACATGCTTGCTAATTCTTATGCAACCCAATTTTCTCCTAATCCTACCCTTGCAAACCAAGCTCACCTTGATCATGTTGACGAGATAGTTCTGAATTTTTTGGCTACCCCTCCTCAAGATCCCCCCCTAAAATTCAACCTATAGTTATCCACAATATTATCAAAAAACTCAAAAAGCGTAAAACCCCAGGATACGATAAAATTACTAACTCTGCTCTTAGAAACCTTCCTCCTAATTGCATAATCTATATTACGGGTCTCACTAATGCTATCTTAAAATATAACTACTTCCCTAAACCTTGGAAACATTCTATAATCTCTCCTATTCCAAAACCTGGAACTAACCTTTTAGACCCCACTAATTACAGACCTATCTCCTTGCTACCTTCAATCAGCAAAGTAGTGGAACGTGTCATTCGTACCCAGTTGCAGGATTTCATTCAACAACACAACATTCTCATGCCCGAGCAGTTTGGCTTTCGCCCAAAACACTCGGCACAACACCAGCTTCTTAGGGTTGTTGAGTTTCTCAGCGAGAAACTCAATGCAAAAATTCCCGCAGCTGCCATCTTTCTTGATGTCGCAAAGGCATTTGACAAGGTCTGGCATATGGACCTCATTTACAAACTAATTCAGCTCGGTTTTCATCCCAGACTCATACATTTAATATATTCGGAACTTTTCGACCGCTCTTTTCAAGTCCGCATAAACAACATTCTTTCTCTTATTCTTCTTATCCTAGCGGGCATCCTCCAGGGGAGCTTGTTGGGCCTATTTTTATTTAACATTTTCTTTAACGATATCCCACGCTCTTTGCGCACTCACCTCGCTCTTTATGCGGACGACACCTGTATTTATGCTTCGGCACACCACCCGTATACTTTATACAGGTACCTACAGACACATATTGATGACTTCATGAACTGGTGTATGCTTTGGCGCGTTGTCATAAATGAAACTAAAACTACTGCAGTATATTTCTCTTGCAAACTAACATTCCCTAGCAGAATCATTATTAATAACACTGTTATCCCTTGGTCAGACCAAGCTTGGGTCATTATCTTCAAGTATCTTGGGGTCATTTTGGACCGCCGCTTAACTTTGAAAAAGCACATTCTTTCCATTAGAGGTAAAGTCGCTGGAGCCTTTAACTCTATAAAACCTCTCCTTAACAGTAAAACTTTGTCTGTCCACAATAAATTAATTCTCTATAATTCATGCATCCTTTCCATCATAACCTATGCCAGTCCGGTCTGGGGCTTCACATGTAAGACCACTATGGACAGCCTTAGTCGCTTGCACAATTCCAACCTGCGTACTGTCCGTAACGCATCTCGTTATCTTCGCAACTCCACGGTCCGAAGAGACCTAAAAACTACTACCTTACGTAAGCGCATAAACGACTTAACCAAAAAAATTTATGAAAAAGTTTTCGACCTCCCTAATGAAATCGTAGCGGAGCTACCGGATTATGACGCTTTTGAACTCCACCATCGGAAACGGCCCAGGTTTTCTATAATTATGGACACTCAGTAACATCTGAGTTCACCACGCTATATTTTGCCTCTTATATATATTTTTCTTATAACTTTATTTAAAAAAAAAAAAAAAAAAAAAAAAAAAAAAAAAAAAAAAACCTCTTTATATACTATAGAGACCATAAAAATTGTAAAACTTTTAAAAAACAATATGCATGGCCCTGATTAGTCCCTTTTTTTTGAAGGATAATGTGGTCTTTGCCACCCTAGCTTTTCTTGCCCATGCTTGGTGAGAGTTTCTCTGAACAGTACTAACTTTAACTTTCTAAATTCCTTATAGTAGTTATACAACTACAGTTTGACTTTACATATCTTTAACCCTAGATCTACCGGGAATTTTATTCAAGTTTTAATAAAACGTTCTACACCAGAATTTTTATTTAAAACTATTTAACTTATTCATTTACCTTATTTTTGTCTGGTTTATATACTTAGTTTATTTTAAAGAAATTTCTGGTTTGAATGAATATTTTGTATGTACCTGTCGGGTCCAATGGACCCGTCTGGTAGACGGAGGGTTAAGATTCTTGTATTTTATTAAGATTTATCGTTAACTTTCTTTTATCTTAAGTTTATACTTTAAAATTCAATTTTATTCCTTTCCTTCTTAAACTTCCTTATTTTCTCTTGTTAACTTCTTTTACTCTTCTAGTAGCTTAGCTACAGTTTAACTTTATCTCAATGGCTCATTAAAAACATAAGACATTTCAATTTCCTAGTCTGGGTGTTAAGCTGTCATCAGCTAGGAAACCCCTCAATGCTGATTACCTGTTCAGTACCTGTTCAAATTAAAAGTCTTTCTTTTAAAAAAAGTGGTTCTAACCGAATAAAATTCGTGTAAGAGATGCCGGTCCGGAAGTCACGTGGGAAGTGACATAGAACCGATAAGGTTTAAAACTCTACTTCATTTATTATATGAGACAAAATTTTATCCAAGTGTATATATATATTCTTTAATTCATGAGTTTGATCAAGCTTTTTGTCCCTTCTGAAAAATCGCACTTTTCAGGTAAAAATCCCATTATCTCATACAGTACTCGAACGATTTTGTTAATTTTTTTTTTTCGTGATATGTCATACATATGATATCATTTAGGGCAGACAGTTTTAAAAAACTTTAATTAGTTTCAGAAAAATAAAATTCTGAAAAATGGAAAATTTCTGAAAAATTGACATTGCTTTAAAATAAAAAGTTTTAATCGCAGTAAAAAATTGTTTGCCATAAATCTTGAGCATAATCCAGTGGATATGGATTTCAAATTTCCCCAAAATCTGTTGTGTAGTTTTTGAGGAAATAGGTCTTAAAACTGGCATATTTTCCATAGGATTGTACCCAGTCTTGTCTTCTCTTAACCCAGGGGTGTCAAACAGTGGCCCGCAAGATACCACTAAAATTTTACAGAAATAATTGTCTTATCTAATCATTGAATCTCTGCGATTCAAGAAGTCAACTATTTCTTTAAAAATTTAGTGGTATCCGGCGGGCCACTGTTTGACACCACCGTCTTAACCTCTAATTCTCGCTCCCGTGATATTCACGGCCTGTGTCTTTTATTCAGATTGTTTAATTCCCACCAGTTTTATAGAACAGTGTAATTGGCTTTACTGTAGTATTGTTTTACCTGTTATTAAATATGGCGAATATTTCTTTTTTTATGAAGCTGTGCCGATATGCAATTTGAAATTTTAAACCGTAATTTAATGCGACCGTTAACCCCTTGGGGACGAGCGGCACGTATACGTGCCGCATGAAGCGCTCAGAATCCTTGTTTTTCCTCACCAGTAAAATTTTACTGTAAACTTTGCCTCATGTAATCAGCGCATTTTCTCGATTCAAGAAGACACAAATTTCTGTTTTTGAAAAACGGTGATAAAAGATTAAAAATTTCGTAAAAGATTCCCGTCCCCAAGGGGTTAAGGTGTAAAAGCTACGGTCAGTTAAAGGTTATTAATTCTTTTGTCTGCTTTTACGCTTGTTTGTTCGTACGAGAAAATTTATAATAAATAAATAATGCGAATCTGCTAGAATGATGAAATTATGTTATTCCAAAGAAGATAAAACTTTGAAGATTTTCAATTAATACTCCAAAAGAAGTGATCGTTTTGATAAATGTTACGAATCACTCACACATTACGCAAGTTATTGTTTATCTCCAAATCTAAATAAATGCTCCATCTGCTCTTTCTTTATTTCTCATCTACTGATGACTTTAGTTATAATTAATTGCTCAGAGAAGCGTTTGTTGAAGTCAACAAGAAAAGATTAGGATTAGAAGATTTAGAATTCAAAACGTTTAAGATTTGATTTATTAAATTTTAAGAAAGCAAGAGATATCCCCCCCAAAGGGAGAGAGATAGGGAAAGGTAAATGTAAATAAATGTTAAAAAAAAAAAATACTTTTTCCCACAGCAAAATGTTTATAAAAACGTGCAAAAAACAAAGTATAGGAATACCTGAAACTGTGGAATGTGTGTGATTTCATATGGATGAATATCAGTTTATTTATTTGATTTGTCCTTATTGTAGCTGTAAATAATGTTAGCTCTGTGATGAGAATGGAACTATTAACCCCTTAACCTACGATTTACTTTTAACAGCTCCACGGTTTGGCAAATCCATAACTACCACTAAAATTTAATAGAGATTTTTGGCTTCTTTAATCATAGAATTTCGATCAATAACATAAACTTTATTTACTGTAAAATTTTAGTGGTAAGAAGAATTTACATTTGGCTCGATCATCGTACGCGGGCTATGCCCGTCATTGTAGGTTAAGGGGTTAATGAAGAGGCTTCAATTGTAATTGCTTTTGCAGTGGTTAATTATCATCAGGGTAAACGTCCACCAGAAAATTTATATAGACATGCAGTCCTTATTTAAATACTTTATTAATGCAAAATTGTAGTAATAAATAATGGGAGAAACATATATTCATTTTTACTGGTGGAAGTTTATTTTGGCAGTAGTCAGGCCCTGAGTTTCCGCCAAATTGTCATAAACTGGATAACCTCCTGTCCGTGCTAGTGGAAAAAGATTACATTGACACCAGTAAAAACAAATAGAAATTTTTACCATATTTGTGAGAAAATATCCGCATTATTAAGACGCTTAAAAAAGAAGAAATTTTCTATTCAAATTTACTTGTGGGAGGTTTGCCCCTGAACTTAATCAGCTCGATATTGCGTGATTTTAACATAGTATTAAAAATTTTTTGGAGCTGAAAAAATTCATTTGTAGCTGCAAAAGTCTTCAAATTAAACAATTGTTTTAGAATAAATTGTGCAAATCTTTGTTTACGTATTGCTTTAAATAATTTTATTGATACATAACTAGAATTTAGTTAAATTAAGACAGACTAATTAAGGATTTTCAATGACATACATGTGTTGCGCGCAGGATTATAAAAAATATATTCCATATATCCACTTAATATAACATAAATATATTCTTACAATATCATGCTTTAACTCCAACCTAAAATAATAATCAAGTTTACAAAAGAAAATATTTTTTTAGGCAATTAAACCATAAAACGCAAAGTCTATGATAAAATTAAAATATATATATATATATATATATATATAATAAATTTGAAATCGCAAATATATGAAGAAAATGGTAAAGTTCTAAGGATGATTTAGAAATGAACATAGGAAATCAGTATGTAAAATAAGAAACTATGAATGACCCACAGAATCATCAGAGGAGCTTGTGAGTTCATTCATAGAAGATGCGTTATTTCATCCAATTTTGTCGGCATTAAGCCTAAAATGACAAAATTTAGCTCCTTATAACGCAAACATTGCAGAAAAAAGATAATAAACATCTAAGAGATCTAAAGAAAGATACACTTAAGTATGTTATTTTTTGTTTAGTTTTACAACCTTATTCTGTCATTTTTAATGGTACTCTCTTTATCAAGTAAAAGGCAATTCTAGCTTGGTAATTATTATAGCTTGGTTTTAGCTGTTCAATTTCACTTTGTTCATTTTAATTCTATATATATATATATATATATATTCCAGGTAGTTATTTAAAAATAGGTAGATGTTATAAAGATATGTAGAATACAATATAATCCAAAATTTAAAGTTTCTATGTTACTTAGTTTATGAAATAGGATACGCGCCATGTCAAAAATATCTGATTTGAGAAAAATGACTTTAAAATTCGAATTTACGTTGATTTGGATAGGAATCGCTCCACATGTTTTATCATAAAACCAGTTTTAATTGGAGTATCGTCATACTTTTTTAAGGTTCTGTAACATGTTTTTCTTTCATAATAGACAACAACAAAAAAATTGGCTTATTAAAAAGATTTAACCCTTAAATGCGCGATTTCTTTTATTTTGTTTCAAAAAAATTATATATGATTCTCTGAAATGTTTATTACACAGGGAAAATAATGAAAAAAAAAATCAGGGACACATTTTTCATATAATACGTCAATCTTTTCTTCTATTGTATATCTGCAATACAAGTAAAAACTACTGTCGTGTAGTTTTACGCTAACATATTTAAGTTAGTACGCTAAAATATTACAAATTAGTAAATATTTTAATAAGTATGTCTCTAAAAACCTTATTTTATATAATTATTAATTTTAAAAAGCTTAACCTATAACCCTATTATTCCCATGATAGAATACGTTCTAGAAATTACGTAGTCCAAAGAACCTGACTTCACACCAGAAAGTTACAATAGTTAATTTCGCTTTATTTAGATACGGAAAATCTGTTATTATTTAAAACAAATATTGCTATTTTGATTTTCAGGTGTGAATTAGGTATATACTGATAAAACAATCTATTAAATTCAAACCAATGTTGTTTGCATATATGCAAAGCTGCGTACTAAACGGTTAAGTTGATCTCAACGTATTACTTATCAACTTAACAATCTTGAATGAAGCTTCAACTGTAACCGCTTTCGCAGATGTTGATTACCGCCGGAGAAAACTTGGACTATTATATTTAAATAAGATTTTTCTCCTCATTTAAACGCCTTACTAATGCAAAATTTCAGTCATAAATAATAGCAAAATGAGATATTTATTTTTGCTGGTTGTGATTTACTTAGGCGGTAGTCGGGAAATGCACTTCCGCCATATCATCGGTACCATGTCACAGGATTGCCAGTGGGCTACTTTTTTTTAAATTCAGATTTCCTGATTGGCACCACTTTTTTGAAACGGTAAAATTACATTTGTTATCGCCTTAATTAATATGTCATTAAATAAGGCGCATTCTAACATTTCAAAAAAGTGGTGCTAACCAAGAATCTGAATTTAAAAAAAGTACCCCATCTGGCAACACTGCCATGTCAAACTATCCAATATGAAAACAGTGCTTCCAGTGGGCTACTTCTTTTTAAATTCAGATTTCTTGATTGGCACCACGTTTTTGACATTGTAAAATTCGCCTTATTTAATCTTATTATGACATATTAATTAAGGTGAAAACGAGGGGAGTTTTACCATTTCAGAAAAGGGGTGCCAATCAAGAAATCTGAATTCAAAAAGTAGCCCAGTGGCAACACTGTTTTCATATTGCATAGCTGCAAACCTTCCACTAATCTTCCGTAATGTCTGGATTAATTTGACCAGGTTAACCACATTTCGAACCAGAAATTTTTTTATCCTGGATGCTTATTTATTTAATTCCAGTTTTCTACGCGGAACACACCTAATTTCATTTCTTAAAAAAATGTCTGGTTCGAAACGTTTTAAGCCAGGGTCAAATTAACGGTAGTATTACGGAAGATTAGTTTGAGGTTGGCACCTATAATATTGGATAGTTTGGCATGGTACCGACGGTATTGTGGCAACTTAGACAATATCCTGCCAAGATTATAATATCCGGGCAAGCTGCCACCAGTAAAAAGAAAAAGAGAATTTTTCAGAAAAATCTTCCATGAATGAAGCGCGAAATTTTCTGTCCAAATTTACTGGTGGGGATTCGATCGGCGGTAATCAGAAACAGTTGATTCAATAAAAAAAAAGTATCTCGTATCGCCATCTTGTGACAACCTTCTCAATTACTTCACTCGCAACTGGTACATTATACGTCTCCTCCTCTTTATTCATAACTGCATCCCCCAACTTGGCAATGGTGTTGCCAGTCCACTACTTTTTTAAATTCAGATAGTTTGATTGCTACCAGGTTTTTGAAATAATATTCTGCATATTAACTTACATATTAACCCTTTAAAATGCAGGGATTAAAAATAAATGGGATATTATATATTCCACTTACTTTTAATTCCCGAATGCCACAATGCTCCAGAATTTTAGAATAAAATTTAGCTTTTATGATGTTTGCAGGGTTTGTACGCCTCCTGGAATTCTGCGGGCCAGAAATCACTTGGGCACTAGCATTTTCTTACAGAAAATATCTCCTTGAAAGAAGGCAAACTTTCGCACGTTTAATCTAGATTTTCTTTCTTATAAAAAATTACTGGTAATTCTCCTGGAAAAAATCCCTAACCCTTACGAACGCTGTGTTTGTGAAGCAAAGCTTTCACTTATTTTCAAGTGAATTTGTTTATAAATCCTCGTGTAATTCAATCATTTTAGCAACCGATGTACTGTGTTCCTGAAACAGTTAAACAAGACAATAATTAAGTGTAAAAAGTCGAATCAAAAAGCCGAGCAATCTGAAATGCAGTCAGCTGGAAACATCTGCCCAAGGTACAGATTCAATAGCAAATGTTTCGACATTAGCGCACCAATTTATAAACTGCTTTATGGAGCAGTTTCTAACTTGAATAGATAATCATTCAGAACAGCTACAACTTATACAATCTAGATTGAATTTACGTACCCAGTAGATAGTATATTTTTTCTGGTGTAAATTATTCTTTTCTCTGTTTTTCTTTAAATGTATGCTTTTCAAAGCGTTTTTATTTATTTATTTATTTTTTTAAAACATCGTTCATTGAAATTACTAGCCTAATTTTACTTATTTTAACCTAATTACTTTAAGATTGAAATACATAAACGGAACGAGGCTTAAAAAGCAGAACATTGGGCGATATTACACTGATGAAAAATACTTTAGAAACCTGCAGGAAACCATTTATAAAAGTATTTATAAAAGTATTTAAAAAGAGGGTGGAGCCACTATTGTTTTAAAATCCAGATTTCATACAAAATTGTCCGGTCGCCCAATGTGTTAACTATTTGAATGGCGGTGATGCCGCTATGGCATCACATACATTAATCTCTAATTGCCACATTGGCACTCGAAACTTTTTATGAAAATGTCACTTTTATTAAGTACTCGAAAATATACCTTTACTTGATTATAAATAAATTTTCTTTTAGATACTGGTGTCACTCAATTATTTCAACATTTTACGAATGCAAATATCTTGCCCTGAAAGGGTTAAATAATATTTTTGTATTTTTATACTTTCAATTTTCGAGGTCTTTGGAATACAATTATACTAGTTCAAAATTTTAATTTTCAGAAAATTCTGTTGAAAACTTATTTAAATTATTTGATGTTAATTTAGAAATTATAATCAATAATATCTAATGCATAGTTACAAAAATTGGCCGTCCATATTTACGAATTAGTAAGTTTCAGAAAGGTATGCTTATTAATGCTAGTTTTTGAATTCCCGATTTGTTCCCAATATATTTCCAATTAGCATTTTTCGATCATAAAGTTGTCTCCTCTCATCTAGCTAATTGAGAACTGAGAATGGAAAATGCTGAAAGTGCAAAAGAGGAAATTTTTCAAGAGAGCGAGAAAAAAGAAGGCGAAAGCACCTCATTTTCCACGTTTGATGAAAAATTTCCGACATGTTACTACTATTACTACTGGGGTTAGCACAGTGGTTCCCAACCTTTTATTGGCCACGCCCCACCAAAGTATTTGTAAAGTCACTATGTCCCCCCTCCCTAATCCTAAATTATGTATCATTATTTAAAAAATGTATTTTTTTTCACACGGTGGAAATGTAATAGAGCCTTAACAAAAACTATTCATTTCACATTTTTTAAATTATCAAAGGGGCGGTCCATAAATGATGTCACACTTTTTTCAATATTTTTGACACCCCTCCCTCCCCTTTGTCACAAAGTGTCACACTTCACCATACCCCTCCACCCCCATTGTCACATGTCATGCTATATTACATAAACATACACTTGCAGTTCAGAAACAAAGCACTACGTTATAGATCATATTTCAAAATTTATTTTTAATCTTAACTATGAGTTTTAACGACATTTGTGAGCAGAACAATAAAATGATTCATGTACTTATTTTGTGTGAAATAAGATTAAGGTTTATAACAAAAAAAAACATAATTAATATACAATAGTAATAAAATATTAATACGAAAGAGCATTTGAAAACAGTCGTATTTTGGAATTTGAAATGGAATTTAATATATTTGGCTTTAAATCTACTTTATAAACACTAAATACTTTAATTTCAAAATAACTTCAAAATTTAATCTGCGAATTTTAATGCTTTTATTTTAACCAAAATGTGTGATGTCACATTACTTCTTACCCCCTCCCATCCCCTTGTCACAAACTGTCACATTTTCATGAACCCCCTCCCCCCGCCAAGCGTGACATCATTTGTGGAAGGCCCCAAAGAGGTGAATCTTCTATCACAAATGTGTTTTTAACACAATTTTAAAAATGCAATGAGATTATACATGTTTCAATATATGCCAAAACGAATTTTGTTGTACTTTTCCAACTTAACGTATAAAAGTGTTATGCGGTCTGCATTTTTATCTTCAGAAAATATCCTAAATAGACACCTACATTTAACGTTAAAATTGATAAATTCATACATTTTATAATGCATTCTTGTACCTTATTAAGATTTGGTGAAAAGCTTTGGACACTGACTTTTCTTTCTATGGATAACAGAGTACAGAAGAAGTATTTCAATATTCCCATCTTTATCAAATTAAGTAGCCATTATTCCGCATAACACATTCTCTCTGCTTTCTCTTTTCCAATATCGTTAACCCCTTGAGGGGAGGTGATATATATTTTATCCCACCTACGATTAGTGAAGTTTTGCACCGGGAAAATTTTATGAAATTTTACATTTCTATCTTTGGTGGAAAAAAGTCGGAAGATTGCGGTTCCTCATTTTGAAATTTTTTTTTCTAAATTTCCGGTGGGAATTTAGCATTACAGAAACGTAATTGCTGGCCCCTCAAGGGGTTAATTGTCTTCGCTAATAGAAGTAGAAAACTTATTCAGTAAATAATTAATAGAATTACGATTTTTTTTTTAATTCACCACCAGAAAAATTATACTGTATTTTAATACTTTAACATATATCAAAATTTTTAAAAAAATTATTCGCATAATTATTCTGGTTTAACACCAGAATAATTATGCGAATAATTTTTTTATAATAATTTAGATAATTTATATTAGATAATGATATAATTTAAATAATTATAATAATTTTTTATAATAATTTAACCTATTTTTTAATTTCGATAGGATTTCAATAAAAAACTGATTTTTTAAATTTTGCTTGCATTCCATTTATTTTTAGCCTACACCGCTACTAAAAGGTTCCCCAAAAAGGACAAAAGAAATTCATAATGAATGAGGGAGTCAGAAATTTGGAATTGCCCCTCTGGTGGGGCGTACGCCCCACGTTGGAAACTACTGGGTTAGCACTTCAAGTGTTCTCCTGTTTGTTAAGCTTGGCGCTTAAGACCTTTTTTTTTCGTAAAAACAAACAAACAAAAAAAAAAAAAACAACTAAAAAAAGATTCTTGATTTTTTGGTATTTTCAGAAGTTTTGCATTCTTAGATCTCAATTCTTAAATTGTTAAATTTAGGAGTATACAGAGTAACTTCAAAAATCCGGCATCATCGGGACCGAGTCTATGCCGGATTTTTGAAAATTCCGGATTTTTGAAGGAAAATCAAAAGTAATACTATATGTTTAATGATGCTTTTAGCCGTAATCGATAATTATGTAAGAAAAAGAGAAAATTAAATGTAAAAAAAAAACTTACTTTATTTCAAATGAAAATCAAATTTCAAATTATTTTTGCTTTAAAGACGCAAGGGCCAACCTAGTGAAAAAGATTCCATGCCGGGACTCGAACCCGGACCATCGGTATAGCGCACTGACGTTCTACCGACTAAACCACATGGAACGATACCCAGTCTGGAACTTCTCACTATTATAGGTTGGCAAGGCTACAAACGCAGCACAAGATGGAATATTTTCCGTGAGCCACCGACATGGGGCAAACACAGACACTTAATTAAAATTGAATAATAAATGAAATTTGATTTTCATTTGAAATATTGTATGCAAGGCGAATGTTTCACTCTGGAAAAAATTTCCAAATATTAATATAGATTCAATCGATGCTGGATTTAATTCGTTCGTTCGTTGTACCGAAAATTCGTTCCGGTCACATTCACATGTTGTGCCATGCATTCGCCAAAGTAGTCCCAAAGTTGTTCCCGTTGCTAATCAACGGTTCAACTCCCAGAAAATGTGTTCAGAAAATATTACCTCTGACAAAAAAAAAAAGTTTTTTTCTGTATTTTTACTTCCGATCTTGAAGTTTTTAATTGATAAAGAATTGCTATTTTTCTTCTTCCATAACTTGATAGTGTAAAAGAAAAAAATGGTTTTCATGCTGGATTTTTGAAGCTGCCGGATTTCTGAAGTCACACCGTACTTCTAACTGCAGCGCTGCCACTAGCAACTATCTTTAAATTCTGTTCGCACCACAATAAATTTCGAAGTATATCTTATTTGAAAATGTTGTCAAATTTTTTGTAAAGGATTTAATTTCCAGAAAGTGGCTCGAAATATAATTAAAAAAAATGTTGCTAGTGGCAGCCCTGTAACTGCAAAAGGATCTTTCAAATCTTTGCCTGCCATAAACTTAAAAGCAATTTTAGTCAATAATTACTTAGGTTAAAAGTTGCGAAAATGTCCCCTGGGTCTTATAAGTTTCATTTAGAGAAATATAGATATTGCTCTCTATGAGAGCAGTATGTATCTTTCCCTCGAAAGGGTTAAAGACTAAGGTTGCGTTTTCACAACATTATATTACCGATTTTTTTTAACAAATTTATACCAGTAAAAGAGAAAAGCAAAATTTGCTCATTTAAGTAACACATTTCAGTGATTCAAAAAGTAAAAGTAAGTTTTTAACAAAAAGTGGTATGAACTGAATAAAATTCCTGTAAAACATACTGGTCCTTAATGGGTTAACTAAAAATCTTTCTTGCCATTACTTCGTCAGGGTTCGTACGGGTGCTTGAATTTCATGACTTAAAAATTCTTCGGTACCAGTATTTTCTTATGGAAAATCTCTCCTGAAATAAGGCGAAATTTCGTCCGTTTAAACTAGATTTATTTTTCTATAACAAAAATTCTGATATTGGGCCTTGAAAATAACGGTATCCGTACGAACCCTGCTTCTAGCTGAAAAAGCTGAAAATTATTATCACAGGAATTAGAAATTTAACGGATGTCAATTTGGACGGATATCTGATGCCAGATATCCGACTATCCGGCGCAGTATGTTTAAATCTCTCCTTTTTGTTAATTTTATATATTTTAAAATAATACATAACATTTGATTAGCTAGCTATATATATCTAATCTTATTTTAAAATTTTCTCAGGATTTTTTTTAATTTAGAATTTTTTAAAAGTTATGTTATGATTGCATAGGTGCCAAGTTGCCACTAATCCTCCGTAATATGTGGGTTAATTTAACCCTGGTTTAATACATTTCGCACCAGAATTTTTTTTCAGTGATGAAATTAAATAAGTTACACGTAGAAAACTGGAATTAAGTAAATAAAGGTTCATCAAATAATTTTTCTGGTTCGATACGTTGTTAAACTGGGTTAAACTAATCCACGCATTACGGAAGATTAGTGCGAACTTGGCACCTCTGTGATTGTTATGTTTTTCTAGCCTAAAAAAAAAAAAAAAAAAAAAAAAAAAAAAAAAAAAAAAAAAAAAGAAAAACATAGTTTTTTAATAGAAAAAAGAGACTTTTAGTTGACTGTTAGAGAAAATTATATATTTTCGTCCATTAATTATTAATCACTTGATTAATATTATGTAATCTTCTGTAATAGTGGAAAGGGATTTTTTAAATTAATGGTCAGATTTGGCTACATCGAGATAGGAGAGGTACCTTCCGGGAGGACTTTCGAAGGAAAATAGCTCGAATTATAATTCTTGTACACTAGCACTCCAATTCTACTCTCTATCCTTACTAAGCGGATTATTCTATCTATTTTGCAGGAAGGTGAAGAAGGGAAGAATGCGGTAGCTTTTGTTTAAAATTTTGTTCTAAGCTAAATGGCCATCAGCTGGGGGTGACTCAGTGGTATGCCGTTTGTTTCCTGTGACCTGTGTTCGGATTTAGGCAATGTGAATGCTTCAGAAACTGGAATGTTTTTGTTTTTCTATACATTTATTTAAGTTATAAAAAATATTTAAAACGTTTTTAACAATTTATATAATAGTATTTTTTTTAACCTGCATTATAGTGATCGCGGTTTTAATGAATTTCGTATTTTTAGAGATTCTAATGCAACGAGATAAGTTGAATCCGAAAGGGTCTAGCCGGATAAGCATAGGAAAATGGCCCCATGGTCGATGTTTGAAATAACATATAGAGTGATAAGGCTTACTCTTAGAATGCAATATAGAGTGTTTTTAGCCTATGACCTCCAACTGTCCTTAAGATAATCGGGGAAGTATGCGCAGGAGCCACTATTTTCCAAATACGTTTTCTCAAAAAGTAAGCAAGTTAAAAAAAAAATGAAACCAATACCGATTATTGAAGAATGTGTTAGTTCATATTGTATATTTTTTCCAGATTTTTTACATAATTTTTAACACTAAAAAAATAAATAATTAAAAAAAAAAACCTTATTAATGTATTAATAATATACTTACACTAACCAAAAATAGCACAATAATGCTCAAGATATGTTCTTTAACAACAACAACAACAACAACAACAAAAAAGAATACAATTTGTTGAAATCGAAGATGTGCTTTTTACATTATAACAGAAATAAAGTTAACAACTTGTTAGAATGTTCCTATTTTTACCCGTTTGAATTTGTACAATTACGCGCCTATTATTGTTACTGTATAACAAGTACAATAAGTTGGTTGTGAGTAAATACATAACAGTAAATAATTAGGTATATCGCTCCTTGGATACATATTTGTTTCAAGGCGGTCACTGGCGTATTTTTTATTTAAATTCCATCTCACACCATTTTCTCAAAACAAAAATCCCTGATATACCCATTGACAACATCTGCAAGGGAAATATACTACAATTTTTTTTCTTTAAATAATGGTATGAATATAATATAAAAAAATAAGCGCCAGCGGCCAAATGCATGACGAGTCTCCGTCGTCAAATGTATTCGAGGTGTTAATCAAAAGTGACATAACTCAAAAATAAAAAAATTGCAGTACAGCTGTTTTAAAAATTTGTAATTGAACAATGTTCCCTGTGCGATGTGACCCTCAAAATTTGTACTTTAAACCAAAAAAAAAATATATTCGGTAAAATCAAACGTTCACTTTTGGAGTTATAACAAAAATAATAACAAGTTGTTAATGTTCCTAACTTTTCCTGTTTGTACTTGCAGAAATATCAATTGATTATTCCTGTCATTTTCACTCGGGCAGGATGAACAGTACGCCAAAATAAGAGAATGTTTCCATGCATACCACTTCCCTATAGGATTGCATCGTGTTTCTAAACAATCTGTTTTTTTTTTTTGGCATAATGCATATCTTTCTAGGGCAATAATATCAAGAAATAACAAATCATACGGTAATATTTACTTACTTGCCTTCCATGATTGCCACATAAACAAGCCTATTGAGCTTTATCTGCAAATCGACTAGAACAATAGCTCTTCTTTACAGCATAGATGCCAAAATCTCTTAACCCTTTCAGGGGCAAGGTACTTGTATTCGTAAAATGTTCAAATAATTTAATGACACCAGTATTAACAAGAGATTTTATTTGTAAACAAGTAAAAGTAAATTTTCGCGTACATAATAAAGATGACATTTTCATCATAAAATTCCGGTGCCAATGTGGCAATTTGGGATTAAAATTGTGTGATGCCGTGACGGCATCACCGCCCTTCAAAGGTTTAATTATTCCGGAGTCTGATCCAAGACAAACGTATTTCCAACCGGAAATTTTATTTAATAAATGATTTTAAAATAAAATCTAATAAGTACCATGTTGAAAGAATACACATTTTCTTATAAACACTTTTCAGTTTTAACCCTTTCCGACGCAGTGTGCCCAGGTCGGGATACCTAATTTTAATTCCAAACTTAGGAACGGCACCAATAATATTTTAGTAAAATTCTTCTTTTACAATGAGCATGTAAAGGAACATGTTTTAATATCTAAAAAATTCGTCTCTAAATTCCGGTATCAGTCAGTCATTTCATCATTTTACAACAAAAATTGCTTGTGCCGGAAAAGGCTAAACTTTTGGTTTTGAATCAGAATCCGGAATAATTAAGAGATGTTTTTGGGTCGATCAGAAAGTCGTGTCGTGTTGGAAAATCAATTCGTACCGGAAAATTCCATCATTTAATTATTAGACATTGATTCCGATATCTAGTGTAATAATTACCGGGCAAAATTTTCCGGTACGAATTGATCTTCCCAACGCGACACGGCTTTCCGATAGACCCAATGTGTTACCGGCGAATTTCTCTTGTCTTCTTAACACGTTGACTGCCACTCTACGAGTATACCGTAGCTTTAATATTCGTGACTTTAATTTATTACTTTCTCACCATTATTTTAAAATAAAAGAATGCCTTATTTATTGGCAGAAATTTCGCTGTATTCGTAAAACGAAATTTACCTTTCAGAATTTGTGGTGGCAAACGACTTTCAAGTAGAAATTTGAAAATTCTTACTTTTTGCGGCAGTGAACGTGTTAAATGCGGTATTTGTACTATTGATAATTTCCAATAACGAAAATTTATTTCATTTGCGTTAGGAAAATACTTTGTATTTAACAGGCACTCACACTACGAAAATTAAAGAAGTACCGAAATACCTTATTCATACATTCTTAATCATTTGGACATGATTTTGCTGTAGTAAATATAAGTAGTAGGGTTTATTCATACTTATACTCATAACACAAAACTGTTATTTCTCAGTTTAAAACTCGAATTTCCATATAGGAATTCACATGGAAGAAACTGAGTTTTTTTCTGAACTTTTTTATATTTACCTCTTTTATAGTAAAAAGTGAAGTCTTATTCATAACGGATTAAAAATACGTTGTTATATGGAAATATATTAGTTTATACTTGTAATGTTAAATACATTGTTAAAAAAGGGCCTCTAAACATTGCTCCTTTAAAAGGAAGGTGACACAAATTAAAAATCGACATTTTTGAGATACTGACAGTTTTTGACCATTAAACGCTGATATTTTCATCTGTAAAAACGACACAGACGCAGCAGCAAAATAAATTAGAGGGCCCCATTCGAAAGAAGAAAATTCTTACCTCCGTCAATTCTAAATTAAATACCTTAATTTCTAAAAAAACTCATTTTTTCTTTAGTGCAGACCAAAACTCTTTTATATAACTTTAGCAACTTGTTTATGTTAGTTTAAGACGAATTTCATAACTTCAACTTATGGAAGAGTGTCAAATACTCTAATATATAAATATGAGTTAATCAAGTTACTTTCTTTTACAACTTTTTAAGGCGTACTACACATAACATAATATCATATCAGATATATTCTATTAAACATGTAGAAAGTGTTTTTTTCAATAAATCTGAAAGGATGGCAATTTTGGGTTTCTTTTTCATATTTAACTCAAAGATAAAAGAAAATACTTCGAATACGGAAAAAAATTATCTCATGACAATTAAAATTGATTATTTTCAACCGCTAAAGTTTAGATATGATTTAACTTTATTGCTAATGTACTCTATTAAAATCAAAATATTATTTCTTATTAATAGTGGTTGAGCTTAGCTTTGTGAGAGTATTGAGCTCTGTGAGTTCAAAATGAAATTTGTTTTTAGAAAGTTTAGTAGAACTTTTTAAATATGAAATTTGTGTTTTGTTGTTGAAAATTTTCAAAGTTGGAATTGGGGAAAAAAGTAATATTTTATAAATTAATATGTGGATTTGTGGGGTCACTTGAGTTCCGGGGCCCCTTGGCAAAGTCCCGATTTGCCCATGCGATAACATGCGGGTCTGAGTGGCAGTTGTTCTATTTTGCCGTCAGAGGGCAAAAATGTCACTATTCTTTTCCAACATATTTATTTACATTATTATTTGTGATAAAGTGACACTTTTGAGTTTGTTATGTAAATGGAATAACATAAATAAATCCATTAACCTAAAATCACCACAGGAAAAAGTTTACTTAAGAATCTTTTATAAATGAAAAAAGCATTATTTAATGAACAACTTTTAAAACATCTGTAAAAATTTGTTATTTTTGAGTTATGTCATTTTCTACTAACTCCTTGGGTACATTTGACGACCGAGTCTCGTCTTACATGTCCACTGGCTCTTATTTTAAATATTCTGTTCATACCACTATTAAAAGAAAAACTTTTTTGTAGTATATTCCTTTTACGCATCGTGTCAAAGGGTATATGAGAGATTTCTGTTTTGAGAAAGTGGTGCGAGATAATATTTAAATTTAAAAAATCCATCGAGTGGTTAATCGAACGGTATATCTAATTATTTACTGAGTGTTATATATTTACTTAAAACTCACTTATTATGCTTGTTATATAGTAACAGTAATAGGCGCGCAATTGTACAAATTCAAACAGGAAAAGATAGAAGCATTCTAACAAAATGTTAGCAATTTTTTTGTTATAATTCGAGAAGCTCATCTTTGATTTGAACGAAATTATTTTTGGTTAAAATACATGCCTTGATCATTATTGTGCAAGTTTTTGGTTGGTGTAAGTATAATGTTACAAATAAATAATAAAAAAAAACTTTTTTCGTTTATTTTTCAATATTAAAAATTGTATGAAAATCTGGAGAAAATATATAATATGAACTAATATAATCTTCAATAATTGTTGTTGGTTTCATTTTTTTAACTTATATACTTTTTGAGAAAAACGTATTGAAAAACAGTGTTGTCGACGCATACTTCCCCGATTATCTCAAGGACAGTTCAAGGCCATGGGATAAAAACACTCTATATTGTATTCTCACGGTAAGCCCAATTACCACACAGGTTGTTACAAACTTCGACCCTGGTGGCCATTTTTCTATGCTTATCCGGCTAGACCCTTTTGGGAAGGTTTTCAGGTGTGAAAATTGCTCATACATGCGTTTTAGTGATAGCGGCTACGAAACGGCTATTCAACATTACTACAGAATGCAATACAACGGGTTATCTGAATCCTCATTTTTTAAAAATTATCAATGGGCTGGAAGCACTTATGTACGTGTTGTAGTGATAGCGGCTGTAGAGAATTTAATATTTTTATAGATTTCAATACCACGGGTTAGCCACTCATTTTATTATTATTAATACATTTCCATAATGGGCGCGAAATGCTCATACAAGCGTTACAGCTGTAGTTGTTTTAACAAATATGACATAATAGTATAAATAACATTTAAAAAATTGCATAATTAATCGAAGATTTTTTAAATGAAACTATTTAATTTCAAAATCAACTTAATTTTTCTATATTAACAATCCTCTTCAGTTTTCCCTTTATTTTGATTTTTAGAAAATCAATTTTCTCATAAATTCCATCTTTAAATAATTTTAAAAATCCTAATATTTATGATTTTTTAAAGCTTTGTACAATATAAGGTAACCTGTTTAGAAATTATCCACTTACGCATGAAACACACTCAAAGAATTTCTAAACCCTAACGCATATGTCCAACGCTAACCCTTCTCCTTTTCCTCAGCAGTAAAGTAAATGGAACAATTATGTATTACAGTAGGGATAAAGAATCGAATTGAAGGGCTAGTGCGTCGTATAAGGAAAATTGTAAAAGCATTTCACTGTCAGACTATATAGACTGAGCTGGTATCGAACATGCGAATAATGGTTCAAACTACACATTTTATTGCCAGCATGCTTGGTCAGTCAGAAACAAGCTGATCTAAATATTCTTGTTTAAACTAATGTAGTACCTTATTTAGTGGGTCACTGCACTTATCTATAAATAATATACATCTTTAACGGCACAAACATACATTTAATAACTTATAAGAACATAAATGGCTAATTCCATGAAAACTTGTCATGTCTGTCACACAACTGAAAATCGCTATGCGTGTGGTCCACCAGCATTTTAGAACTGAAAAATGTGACTTATTTTATTGGAGATATCTCATTAATTGAATAACGCGAAGCAAACTTTTCGAAAATAACGGTGGCCAACAGGCATAGCGATGTTCAGCTGTGTGACCGACATGACAAGTTTTCATGGATTTAGCCAAATAACTATTGGCGCCCCAGAACCACGCAACACATCTAAGAATCTACATACCAACAAAAAATTACTTCTCTTCAGTTCAGAATTAGAAAGTTCAAATGGCGTATGCCCTGGCTAAATAGGTGTCTTGCGAATTAGCCGGAACAATGCTAATCACTAGGCTGAGTGAGACCCCCTTCCACAATAAGAAAATGCTATCTACCGGGTAAAACAAAAACTTGTTGTGCCAAGGGAAGAAGAAGCAATGGCGGTATTCAAGAGATTACTCGCCTGAATAGAATTCTTTGAAAAATTGGGGTTTATAACACCTGTTATAAGGTAAGCACTAACTTTCATATTTAGTTAGGTATACAGTCTTTCATGTACAAAAATATGACTTGGTTTGCTTAATGGAGTACAGGGCTAGCAGCGTTCCTAATATTTTCACACTTCGCTACCAGTATTTTAAATCAAATATCTTCATGGCAAATTCCTTTAACATTTTTAACAGAAATCTACAGTAATTATTATGGTTTTAAAATTGTGGTAGGAAAGTGGGAAAATTTTAGGAACGCTGCGAACCCTAGAAGTATGTTTTTACACGTGAATTACACTTGCAGTGTTTGTTATGTTTATCGGCGTCATCCAGTAATAGGACTGAAAATGTGCAGCCATGTTGTCGGACAAAATTTTTCTATCATTGTGGCAACACTTTCCAATTCTGCATGTGCTCCTTTGTGATTTGTGTTTACCTTACAGCTAGCGTCACCTGTCGCACACTTTGTAAGCTATCATCTTTCCCCTTTCTGTTCATTTGTGACCTTGTACCCTTACGGGGACTCGTGTTCACAATAACTGATGACGGGCTGTTATATTTTCCAGCTCGAAACGCATCCTGTGAATTGCTTTGATTTTATGGTGATTTACATAAAGTTTTATTATTTTAATTGTGATTTATCGCTAGTTTTTGGTGCTGTTTCAAATGAAGGATCATTTCGCTCATTGGTGAGAGTAAAATGATCGTTTTGGACACTTTATCAAAAATCTATTTTTTTAATTACTCAATTTGGGTTTGAAATATTTTTGACATATATATGTTTATAATGCAAAATAAAGTGCAAAACATACTAGCAAATGGCCACAATTTTGTTTAACACCTTAACCCCTTCGGGACGGGAGACTTTTACGAAATTTTTAATTTTTTGTCACCGTTTTTTAAAAACAGAAATTTGTGCCTTCTTGAATCGAGGAAATGCGCTGATTAAATAAGGCAAGTTTTACAGTAAAATTTTACTGGTGAGGAATAACGAGGATTCTGAGCGCTTCATGCGGCACGTATACGTGTCGCTCGTCCCCAAGGGGTTAACCTACGATTTACTTTTAACAGCTCCACGGTTTGGCAAATCCACAGCTACCACTAAAATTTAATAGAGATTTTCGGCTTGTTTAATCATGGAATTTCGACGATTAAATTAAACTATATTTACTGCGAAATTTTAGTCGTAAGAACAATTTGCATTTGGCTCGATCATCGTACGCGGGCTATGCCCGTCATTGTAGATTAAGGGGTTAAACAATTATGTTATTTTACACAAGATTTCCCCTTAACCTTTTCATGGACAATGTACTTGTATTCATAAAGTATTGAAATAATTAAATGACACCAGTATTTAGAAGGAAATGGCCAAAATTTTATCAAAACAGTGGTGTTGTTTTACACAAGATTTCCCCTTAACCTTTTCATGGGCAAGGTACTTGTATTCATAAAATGTTGAAATAATTAAATGACACCAGTATTTAGAAGGAAATTTATTTGTAAACAAGTAACAGTGTACTTTCGCGTATTTAACCCCTGAATTCTCGCTCCCGCCATATTCAGGGGCTATGTCTTTTACTCAAATTGTTTGATTCCCACCAGTTTTATAAAATAGTGAAATTGGCTATACTTTAGTAACGTTTTTCCTGTCATTAAATAAGGTGAATATTTTCTTTTTCTTAAAAGTGGTGCCAATTTGAATATTTCAACCGTAATTTAATTTGAGCGTTAAGGGGTTAATAAAAGTAAAATTATCATTAAAAATACGGGTGTCAATGTGGCAATTAGGGATTAAAATTATGTGATGCCATAATGGCATCACCGCCCTTGAAGGGGTTAAAGGGATCATTTTAGGCCACCTTGCCTACATACATCCCAACGATAGAAACATAAACGCACAGCAAATTTTGAATATTTTACCTAATCAAAAAATAAATCATTGAGTGCAGTACAGGATGGGGCGTTCTTGGTGTAAGGTGTAAAACTAGTGATGGGTATAATGAGTTAATTTAATATTCTGATGAATCGATCTTCCATACGCAAAAGCATAGCTGTCAACATTTGCATTCTTTTCAATCAATTACAACTAAAATTTCTTGTAAAAGAAAATAATTAGATCAAGTTCCACATTAAAGGTTTAATTTGATTAACCCTTTGGGCCCGAGAGATGACACCACTCACTCAACACTAGTGTTTCCAGGCGTCCCGCGTAATTCGGGGCTCCAAATGCTCTGGACATCACTATTTTATAGTAATTTTCTTCTCTTTATCTAATGGAAGAATTATCTGCGGTTTAAGATGACGAAATAAAATGAAAGAAGTTAGTTGTGTCCCGAATTACGCGGGACACCTGGCAACACTAGAGGTGATTGAGAATCATCTTTCGAGTGCAAAAGGTTAAAAAGACAAAGCTATGCGGCTATGCGCTTTTGAGTACAAGGGTTGTCCATAAACGATGTGACACATTTTCCAGTATTTTTTACCCCCCCCCCCCCTTGTTACATGTCCCGCTCTTTTACATAAACATATACTTGCAGTTCAGAAACAAAGCACTACGTTATAGATCATAATTTAAATTTTATTTTTAAACTTTAACTATGTGTTTTAATTACATTTGTGAGCATAACAAAACTAGTATGTTGTGGCCATCACAAAACTTTCTTCTATATAAATCACGTCAATTAAATCCTTTAAATAGTACAAGAAATAACAACGATTTAGCACCAGTTCATATCAAAGTATATCTGAATTTGAAGTTGGAGGAAAATTCGTGCATTAGTTCTTGAGATAGAACTATAGCGGAAATTTTGAAAAAATGTAGCATAGCCGCGCCACGTGTTGAGCGATTTACACCAAAAGTAAACAGCACTAAACGATATGAAGGTATACCTGAATCCGAAGTTTGTTGAAAATCCAAGCATTGGTTCTTGAGATAAAGCTATTGCGGAAATCGCAAAAAATACAGCATAGCAGTGCCACCTGTTGAGCGATTTACACCAAAAATTAAACAGCACTAATTTATACGTCAATTCATGTCAAGGACTAACTAAATCTGAAGTTTGATGAAAATCCGTGCAATAGTTCTTGAGATACAGCTCTTGTGGAACGATGAAAAATGCAGCACAGCAGCGCCACCTGTTGGGCGATTTACACCAAAAATTAAACAACACTAATTTATATCAAGGACTAACTGAATCTGAAGTTTGATGAAAATTCGTGCATTTTTTCTTGAGTTAGAGCTATTGCGATAATCATGTACAATGTAGCATACCAGCGCCACCTGTTGGGCGATTTTTACAAAAAGTAATCAGCACCAAACTATATCTTGGACTAACTGAATCTGAATTTTTATGAAAATCCGTGCAGTAGTTCTTGAGATATAGCTATTGCAGAAATCGTGAAAAATGCCGCATAGCAGCGCCACCTGCTGGGCGATTTTCACCAAAAACTAATCAAGTCCAGTTTATATCACGGTCTAACTAAATATGAAGTTTTGTGAAATTCCGTGCATTAGTTTTTGAGATAGAGCACCCACAAAATTTTTGTCACATACAGACTCACAGACAGAGTGACAGAGTGACAGAGTGACAGAATGACAGACAGACTCACAGACAGACATTTTCTAAAAACCATCAAATCGTGTTCTGGGCATTCTAAAACGTATAAATCCGTCGAAAGCCGGAAGTCGAAATTTTTCACGATTCCAATACTTTCTTCTTGTAAAGAATGAAGAAAGTAAAAATGATTCGTGCACTTATTTTGTATGAAATAAAATTAATGTTTACAATAAAAAACATAATCAATATACAATAGTAATAAATTATTAATATGAAAGAGCAATTGAAAACAGTAGTATTTTGGAATTTGAAATAGAATTTAATATACAGTGACCCTTCACTTATACGACTTTCAGGGGACCGTCGAAAAAAGTCGTATAACTGACTGTATGAGTGAGAGACTGTCTTATTACACAACTTTCAAGCTTTATATGCATTAATTATTTTACCTATAATTAAAACGATAAGTTTTGAATACTAGAAACATATTTTAATAAAATTTGTAAAATATTTTTAGAAAGTGGAGAAAATAGTTCACTAACCACTATGTTTATTTTAAAGGTTTACAGATCGGATTTTCGCAAAAAATGAATTGATATTAGTTTGTTTCTCTCGTCGACGAAAAGAGAAAATGCCTTTTTCTAAGTCTAATAAAGCTTTTAAGCTATTTTGGTAATAATTATTTGGATGGACAAAATTCTTTAACGTATTAAAGCGGCACTTGCTTCTGAAAAATTTACAACAGCAGGAATATTGCTCTCATCTTCGTCATACTCCTCGTTCACGTCTTCATTATTGATATTCTTAAAAATTTCATCGTTAATAACACAGGAAGGTAGATAAGAAACGTTATTCATTACTGAAAAACACTTTTACAATTGTGAAAGGATAAAGGTATGAAAACGTGAATGATTTGTACTTTGAAGATTATAAAAATGAATTCTTGAGTGAGAAACGTAAAATTGCGTGAACCGTTTAAAGCGTCGTATAAGTGATCGAAGCAGTCGCATAACTGAGAGAAGTTTAGCATTATTTCTCATAAAGCGTGGACGGAATCCAAGAGAATTCGGCATATAACCGAGAGAGTCGTGTAAGTGAGAGGTAACTGTATTTGGCTTTAAATCTTATCTTTACTTTATGAACACAAAATACTTTTATTTCAAAATAACTTCAAAATTGAATCTGCTGATTTTTAAAACTTTTATTTTAACCAAAATGTGTGATGTCACACTTCTTCTTACCCTCTCTCACCACCTTGTCACAAACTATCGCAATTTCACGAGCCACCTTGCCCCCTTCCAAGTGTCACATCATTTGTGGACGGCCCCATACCAGAATCAATCATTCGAATATCAAAGTAATTCCCATCACTAGATAGAAGACACATATAGAAATCGGAACCAAAGAGAGGAGGGGGATGCTCATTAAATATAACCATTCTCTAAATTCAGTTTAAAATAGTAAATAAAATAAAAGCAAATAAAATTAGGTATTTGGTGCAACACAGGAAGTTGCATGTCACAATACTGATATATGACATGTTTACGCCAATTCAATAATAAAGCATTCAATTATTTAGAACTCTTAACAAATGTTAGACGTCTAAACAGTAGATAATAAATCAATGTAGTAATTATAACAAATATATATTTTGACAAGCTTTTATGCTAGACCATTTGATTGACATTAGTTAAAGGCACTTTATGAACAACCTAACAATCAGTGTAGACAAAAGTTTAAATCTGTATTTTGATCGTCAAAGATTTATTTTACTATTATTATCAATTTATTTCATTTACTTTAACTCTTTTTTTTTCAAGATAGAAAAGGATATAATGACTCGTAAGGCAATTTGCCAATAATTCAATTAAAAAAAATATATTATTGTTGGAAAGATCTCGTTTTAGTGGGGTTACTGTGTAAATTGTATCGAGATCAAAACAGCATATTTCCCTACCTGCTTGTCCGACCTCTAATCTTTCGTAAAAACGGACCGAAATTTATTTAAAAAACATCATTGTTGGAAATATCTTATTTTAGTTGGGTTCTCGTGTAGATTTTATTGGGATCAAAACAGCATATTTACCTACCTGCTTGTCCGGCCTCTAATCTTTCGTAAAAATAGACCGATAATTATTTTAAAAACATAATTGTTGGGAAAGATCTCGTTTTAGTGGGGTTCTTGTGTAAATTTCATTGGGTTAAAAACAGCATATTTTCCTAACTGCTTGTTCGGCCTCTAATCTTTCGCAAGAATAGACGGATAATTATTTTCAAAACATTATTGTTGGAAAGATCTCGTTTTCGTGGAGTTCTTGTGTAAATTTTGTTGAGATCAAAACGGCATATTTACCTGCCTACCCATCTGAACTCTTAATCTTTCGTAAAAATAGACCGATCACATGAAGCCTAGATATGTTCTTAAATTTACAGTTCAATTTTTATTTTTTAAAACAGTCATCTCATAGTATCACATACTGCTTTTACAGAAAAATGTCAGAAATTTATTTCCATAAAATACAGTAATTTCCGGCGTATAATCCGCGTATCAAACAATTCTGTTTGGATCCAGAACTTTTGTTTAGTTATTGAAGACAAATATTTACAGAGATTTAGAAAGTTGCATTATATTTAAAAAAAATTTCTGGGTCGAAAAATGATTGTTTGATCCGCGGATTATAGGCCGGAAATTACGGTAGCTGGAATTGCCAAGGCATTTGAATATGATTTTCATACACACCACAATGAGCTATTTAATTCAAACGGCACCAAGAATATTTGAATAAAATTTTGATTTTACAATGAAAGTTAAAAGTAACAAGTTTCCACTCCCACTCACTCCCATATTGTTGATGCCTCTTGGAGAGAACAGACGTGTTTTCTGTTTGCTGGTCGTTTTATTCTCAAGAGATTGTATTCGCAGTTCGATGTTTTTAGAACTTGCGGGATCTTTTGCAAGTATCTTCGAATGAGTTGTGGTGCTGATAGTGACACTTAATAGAAACTAGTTCGTACGAATAGGTGACTGTTTACTGGACTTGATGCACCATAGTAGTAAAATATAGAGGGTTCACCGACGATAATAATGGGTACTGAGGACCCATTTAAATTTTCTGACAATGCACTCCGCATCCTGAATGGAGAGGAGAAATCTGATTTAGCTGCTGCGTGGATGGAATTTCCTGGAGTAGCGGATGAAGTACAAAGACTGATTGTACAGCAATTCCTGCAAGATTGTGATAGCTACATAATGAGACTATTAAGTAAAGATGACTACCTGACGAATCCTCAACACAAGACTAGCGTGAGTAATCTTCTCAATAATATTATGTTTTTGTTCAATGAGCCATTTGACCCCCTAAAATTAAGTCAACTAAGAGAGTTTAAAACTTTTATCTATGATCATGACTATGATCTAATTGACATCTTAACAAAACTCAAGGCAATTGTGGTGAACTCAGATGACGGCTTCACCCCTGCTAATACTCTAAAACGTAGGAGAAATGATCTCAAATCTAATATTCCCTTAAAGAATAAATATGCCAATATATCTGAAAAATACCTTGACGATAATAACATGGATTCTTCTGAGCCCTCCTAAGGAGAGTCAGCCGGTAGCTCCACTACTGAAGTAGTCCCTAAAAAACCAAAAATCCACCCCTTCTATATTGGGTTTCAAGGCAAGTGGACGGAACTTGCAAGTGAGATTAAAAAACTCAACGACAGCAATCCCCTGATTAAACTAGACGGTGAATTACTCAAAATCCACTGTAAAACTGATGCAGATTTCCGAAAAACACAGGACTATCTTGATTCCAAAACAATTCCTTACACAACCCTGAGCCCCGCGGAACAGCGCCCCAGGAAAGTCGTCATTAGGGGAATTCCCCCATATACCGACCCCCAGGTCATAATTGAAGCTCTTAAAGAACATAATTTCGTGGCCAATAGAGCCTCAATGATGAAAAGTAGAAAGACCGGTCGACCAATGCCCCTCTACGTCGTCAATGTACTCCCACGTGAAAAATTCGAAGAAATCTACCAAATTCACAAAATTTGCTACATTAAAGTAGATATTGAGCGATTTAAAGGCACCAACATCGTAAAGCAATGCTACCGTTGCCAGAAATTTGGTCATTCCAGCGAGATTTGCCGCCTGCCGCCAAAATGCGCCAAATGTTCGGAAGAGCATTTAACTCCCCAGTGCGATAAAATTGGAAAGATCATCCCCAAATGTTCAAATTGTTATGGTGAGCACGTGGCTACTTACCGTGGTTGCCCCAAAACCCCCCAGTTCCATAAAAAACAGCAGGACCCCAAAACCGTCCGAAAAGAAAACTCAAAAATCATTCCGAACGCTATGGCGGAACTTTTATCAACATATGATTATGTCCGTAAGCCAGAGGCCAAAAAACCAGAAGAAAAACCTACTGAAGCCCCGGCTCCGCTCCCTTCTCCCTCCCAAGACCCTAACCCCGAAAGCACTACACCAAATAAACCAACTGACACTCAAAAAACAACACCAGAACAACCCAGTAGTTCTAATTATGCTAATGACTTAAAAGAAATTTTCAAGACCTTCAAGGAGATGAAAGAACTCCTAAAATTTAACAAATTCATCCAATGTTTCAAAAATATTGCTAACCAAACTAAAAATATACAAGATCCAATAGAAAAAATACTCATCCTTATGAGTGCTATAGAAACTTTAGCCACGGAATTTAACACATTTAATGATGAGTAATTCCTCTTCTACCTTTTCCTCACTAATTTTTCTTTCCTGGAACTGTAACTCCTTGCAGAATAAATTTAACGAACTTAAACTCTTTATGCACGAACATCCCCAAATTGACGTTATTTTCTTACAAGAGACTTTCAACCCCACTTTCAACATTAACATCCCTGGGTACAGGCTATTCCATACACCTCGTGCGGATGGTACACACAGAGGAGGTACCGCTATTTACATCAAGAACCATCTTCCACACTACCAATCGCACAACCACACCTTTAATGATCTTGAGTATACCAGTATCATTCTTAAACTTCCTCATATCAATATTAAATTAGCTTCTATTTATGCTCCACCCACTGGTAACTTACCTGTTAATAGTCTTACGCAGCTTTTTTCACAACATCACCACTGCTTTTTCGTAGGCGATTACAATGCCAAAAGCAGACGCTGGAACTGCCATGGCAATTCTCGGCGGGGTACCTCTCTTCACAACTTAGTCCAAAACTTAAAATTAAATCTTCACGCACCACCCAGACCAACACACATTTCCAAACTGCCTGGTGCCCGGGACTCTATCATTGATCTTGCTCTTTCCAAAAATCTTCCTTACCCTATCTACTCTACAGTTATTAATGATCTCTCCTCTGATCACCTGCCTGTCTGCTTTAAACTAGATATTATTAATCCTCTTTCTCCCCCCCCCCCCCCTTCCGTGGCTATTGACGACAATAAATTTACTAATTACCTTAACTCTCAGGACATCACCTTCCCTGATATGAATAATACCGATGACATTGATGCGGCTGTTGGACATCTCAACTCTCATATCACTAATGCTCAAAACTTTTCTACTTTTAACACCTTCAAAAATAATTTTGCCTTTGTCCCACCCCGTTATATTTACAACCATATCAAACAGCGCAATCGGCTCCGGCGACAATTTCAAAGTTCAAGAGACCCCTCCATTAAACCTCTTCTCAATAGGTTAAACAATAAAATCAAAACAGTCTCTATAAAGAAAAACAGAAAAGTTGGAACAACTTTCTCAAAACTTTATCTTACGAGGACAACTCTCTTTGGATTCTTAAACGCAAACTGAATAAACATTACACTTCCATCCCCCCCTCACTTCTAATAATGTTACCGCTTATACTGACCAAGAGAAAGCTAACATGCTTGCTAATTCTTATGCCACCCAATTTTTTCCTAATCCTACCCTTGCAAACCAAGCTCACCTTGATCATGT
Organism: Maratus speciosus; assembly: GCA_963932465.1. NCBI lineage: Eukaryota > Metazoa > Arthropoda > Arachnida > Araneae > Salticidae > Maratus > Maratus speciosus. Next base: position 202,831,053 of record OZ010794.1, on the reverse strand, counting down.
TAACGAGACAGTTCGGAACTTTTTGGCTACCCCCCCTCAAGATCCCCCCCCTAAAATTCAACCTATTGTTATCCACAATATTATCAAAAAACTCAAAAAGCGCAAAACCCCAGGATACGATAAAATTACTAACTCTGCTCTTAGAAACCTTCCTCCTAATTGCATAATCTATATCACTGACCTCACTAATGCTATCTTAAAACATAACTACTTCCCTAAACCTTGGAAACTTTCTATAATCTCTCTTATTCCAAAACCTGGAACTAACCTGTCAGACCCCACTAATTACAGACCTATCTCCTTGCTACCTTCTATCAGTAAAGTGGTGGAACGTGTCATTCGTGCCCAGTTGCAGGAGTTCATTCAGCAACACAACATTCTCATGCCTGAGCAGTTCGGCTTTCGCCCAAAACACTCAACACAACACCAGCTTCTTAGGGTTGTTGAGTTTCTCAGCGAGAAATTCAATGCAAAAATTCCCGCAGCTGCCATCTTTCTTGATGTCGCAAAGGCATTTGACAAGGTCTGGCATATGGGCCTCATTTACAAATTAATTCAGCTCGGTTTTCATCCCAGGCTTATACATTTAATATATTCGTACCTTTGCGACCGCTCTTTTCAAGTCCGCATAAACAACATTCTTTCTATTATTCTCCTTATCCTAGCGGGCATCCTTCAGGGAGCGTGTTGGGCCCATTTTTATTTAACACTTTCTTTAACGATATCCCACGCTCCTTGCACACTCACCTCGCTCTTTATGCGGACGACACCTGTATTTACGCTTCGGCACACCACCCGTATACTCTTTACAGGTACCTACAGACTCATGTTGATGACTTCATGAACTTGTGCATGCTTTGGCGCGTTGTCATAAATGAAACTAAAACTACTGCAGTATATTTCTCTCGCAAAATAATTTTCCCTAACAGAATCATTATTAACAACACTGTTATCCCTTGGTCAGACCAAGCTAAGTATCTTGGGGTCATTCTGGACCGCCGCTTAACCTGGAAAAAGCACACTTTCTCCATCAGAGGTAAAGTCGCCGGAGCCTTTAACTCTATAAAACCTCTCCTTAACAGTAAAACCTTGTCTGTCCACAATAAATTAATCCTCTATAACTCATGCATCCTTCCCATCATAACCTATGCCAGTCCGGTCTGGGGCTTCACTTGTAAGACCACTATGGACAACCTTAGTCGCTTGCACAATTCCAACCTGCGTACTGTCCGTAACGCATCTCGTTACCTTCGCAACTCCACGGTCCGAAGAGACCTTAAAACTACTACATTACGTAAGCGCATAAACGACTTAGCCAAAAAATTTTATGATAAAATTTTTGACCTCCCTAATGAAATTGTAGCGGAGCTACCGGATTATGACGCTTTTGAACCCCACCATCGGAAACGGCCCAGGTTTTCCATAATTATGGACACTCAGTAACATCTGAGTTCTCCACGCTATTTTTGCCTTCTCTTATTTTTCTTTTTATATACTTTTCTTAAAAAAAAAAAAAAAAAAAAAAAAAAAAAAAAAAAAAAAAAATCTCTATATACATAGAGACCATAAAAATTGAAAAACTTAAAAAAAAAATAAAATGTATGGCCCTGAATTGTCCCTTTTTTGGTTGGATGTTGTGGTCTTGCCACCCTAGCTTTTCTTGCCCTTGCTTGGTGAGTGTTTCACTGAACAGTACTAACTTTAACTTTCAAAATTCCTTATAGTAGTTTTACAACTACAGTTAGACTTTAATTACTTTAAGACTCATGTAAATTTTTTAAGATTTATTGTTAACTTTCTTTCTTCTTAAGATTTTACTTAAATTTAATTTTATTCTTTTTTTTTTCTTAAAATTCTTATTTTTCTCTTGTTAACTTCTTTTCTTCTTATAGTAGCATTGCTACAGTTTAACTTTATCCCAATGGCTCATTAAAACATAAGACATTCTAATTTCCTAGTCTGGGTGTTAAGCTGATAACAGCTAGGAAACCCCTCAATGCTGATTACCTGTTCAGTACCTGTTCAGTACCTAACAAGTTTTAATTTCTAAAAATATCGTTTGTAAATTCCGGTGTCAGTTAATCATTTCATCATTTTAAAGAAATATTTGTGTGCCGGAAAGGGTTAACAAGGTTTAATTAAAAGTCTCCTCTTTTAATTGTAGGATTTGTAATATTTTTCAGCAGTTAAATAAAGTAAAAAATTCTGTTAAATTATGCGGTTAAAATTATGCATCGTGCAAACATTTAATAAATTTATGCAATGAAATGCATTAAATTGTGCGATTGGAATATAATTCATTGCCTGTCGTAAAGTAATTCATTATTTGATATTTAGAACAATTTAATTTAATATTTTAAACATTGGATTTTAAAATTGAATTATTATTACGTAGATAAATGGATTTATTAAAAATGCATTGTAATAGTTTAATTTCATAATATCATTCTCGTAAATACAGTAATATTCCTGGATGGTCAGAACAAATATTTTTAACAGGTAGTAACTGTTCAAATATCCGGGATATTTATGTTTTCAAATTCGTTTTATTGTTTGATAAATTCATAATATTGAAAATTGAAACACAGTATATGAATCAAAACAGGTAAATTTTACTATGATTTCATTTTCAAATTTTAATTTCTTTTTTAACCCCTTAACTCTCGCTCCCGTCATATTCACGGGTTGTGTCTTTTACTCAAATTGTTTGATTCCCGCCAGTTTTATAAAACAGTGAAATTGGCTATATTTTAGTATCGTTTTTCCTGTCATTAAATAAGGTGTATATTTCTTTTTCATATAAGTGGTGCCAATAAGCAATTTGAATTTTTCAACCGTAATTTAATTCGAGCGTTAAGGGGTTAAAAGTTTCACATTAGATTCAAGCCTACATTATTCTCACAATTCGGCATTTTCTTAGCGATCTAAGGCAGCCGGTTATGTCTATAAAAATAATGTTTTACCGTATGTGAGAAATAAGGGGAGCGGGGTTACGGACGTCAACACGAAACAGATGTTTCGAATAAAAAATTGTTTAAGGTTTTATAATTATACATTTAATTCATTCTTTCAACTAACTCTCTCTGTTCTCCAAAGAATAGATTTATTTCTTACAGGCCAATGTTTTAGGTAGCTTTCATTACAAAAAGTAAAAAGCTATTTATTGCAGCCGTCCGGAAAATTTTGGTATATTTTTGCAGATCATGACCCTCCAAGATGGGCAAAACTTTAAGGGGGCTGATCACTCTGCTTCCGATTTCCCCTCACTAATGAAAAATCTATGGGCATTGGATGCATCCGTATATTTATAATATCTCCTCGGGAAATTAATATTTTTAACATCTATTTTTTGTGTACACTTCCTAAAAGATATCTTTGTTTTGATGTGTGCTATCATCTCTAAAAGTTTTGCTTTTTTTATGAAACAATCTGTATATATATATTTCTGATTTTTGTCTTGCGATAACTCTCGATTTGAATGAGATTAATTGTATGCATAGTACATACCAATGTCTCGACCGAGTTCGTTGGCCAGCTTCATCAGCCATCTTCTTTCAAAATCGCGGCCATTTAAAAAACATTTAAATTTAAAAAATTAAAAAGCGCTGCGAATAAATTGAAAATTGAAAAATATTTTTTCTAAGAGCTTAATACAAGGATTCCGGAGCATATTTTGTTTCGTTTTTATCTTAAAAAATGGTTAAGATATAGCAGTTTGAAATTCTAGGGTGGCTGACATTTTGAAACAATCTGATATTCGTCATACTGTAACTCTCGTATTTATAAACTGATTTGGATGAGTTTGACTGTATGCATAGTACATACCAATATCTTGACCGAGTATGTTGGCCAGCTTCATCCACCATCTTGTTTCAAAATGGCGGCCATTTGCTCCGCCCGCGGCATTGCACTGCCGCGCAATGCTTAAATATTATTAAGATCCATTAGCTTCAAATTCTCGCCAAGCTTAGCGACACTTGGCGAGATATCACCAAATTTGGCAACCAAAAATAAACAACCATAAATGATGCCAACTTAGCTATAGCTTACTAATTTTGCGCAATTGTCATTCAAATTCAGTATTAACGAATATTCTCTTATCGGGTTCGATGCATTTTAGCTTCTTAAAATTTGAGCAAAATTAGTTTCGAGTAAAACCAAGAAATATGACAGATACCTCTTCTTCCCGGCACTGGCCGAAATGACTTTTTAATTTGAAACATCGAAATGAACGTAAATTAGAAATTAAGTTTTTCTCATATTCATTAAAAATGGCAGAAAAATGTTTTAATTATTTAGATACACATTGCAGTTCTGTCATAAAATGAGAAATGCTCTGGAAAATGACTCTTTTTGGCATTTTTTTACAATTCACGATTTGGAAATTTCATATAATATTAAATGATCAAACGTTTCTAAAAGTCGATAGTAATCATTTCATAAGTTGTTACAACTTTCTTGATTTTTAGGGTTTCGTTCATCTGACGAAACCCTATTCGTCTCAGCCCTCTGTCTGTCTGTCTGTCCGTCACAGAGCCCGTTCTCAGAAACTATACATGTTAGAGACTTGAAATTTTGGGTACTTGTAGCTGAACACCTCGCATCAAACAACAAATCCTAAAATTTTGAAAAAGTCGGTAATTAACCGAATTACGGGCTAATTAACTTCTAAAATTAACCAATCTACCTTTTTTAACACAGGTTCAAACGGACATTCTCCAAAACTTCGGAGTTTCTCCTAAGGGTTGCCAGTAAAATCAGCCGGTGCACGGTTACCACGGAGGAAATTAAGCGGAAAAATGAAGTGGGCATTTTAAAGCGAAATCGCATATCAGAAAATATTGGTACGAGAAATTTGTAAACGGTATAGACAGACGCGGAAAAAAATCTACTTTCATTTGGTATAAAGTTCACATTTCTGCGTTGGGTATAACGCAAAAAATTCACTAAATATCGATCGATAAAAATTTAATTTCTGTATTTGAAACGACAATGAAAAGCGATTACATTTCGTCGCGAAAGCGGGTGTGCTCAACTTCAGACATGACGGCGACCTTGCGGTTTTCGGTAGTGGAATATTTTAATACGAAATTTTAACTTTTAAAATATTAAATTTTTTGATAAAATTTTTTGCCATCCGGACGGGAAATCTCTCGCAGATTTCATACATACCCAGTTCAAAGCGATAACTCAATTAGAAGCTGAGATATTAATTATTATTTAATTAATCTGTTTCATTTCTATCTAATGAATAGAATAAAATGAAGGCACGTGTTTTTTAACCATGAAATTATTTAAATTAGGAAATCTAACAATTTGCGTGAGGTTTTTCGACGCCGCTCTATGAGACAAGTATAACTTATTCATTATAAGAAAGTTTGTAAGTATTCATGCCACTATATTTTAGAATAGTAATTTCTGCAATTATCTTAAATTATTGGTTGAGATCGCCACTCGATCTGGTTGAAACTTTAAAATAGTTTATAACGCATAAGAAAAATTGTAAAAAAAAAATGGAGTGTGATATTTCGAGGGGAGACTAGCGTGCTTCGCCCGCTATCGTATAATTTGTATTTGTAAGGTTTGGGTAAATGGAAAGGAAGGGGGAGGGAAATACTTTTGATTAAATATCCCAACAAATTTTCTTTCTGATGCACTTTTGTTATGAATAGTGTGCGCTCCCTGGTGGTGGAATGTGGAACTAACATAAAGCGATTTTGTTAAAATTAGGAAAGTTCTCATTACAGATATTATTATGACATAGACTAGCGTGCTTCGCCCGCTATCGGATTATTTCAGTCCGTGCGAGGCTGATGTAAAATGAGATGCATTCTTCCAGCGAAATTGAAAAGCGTGCTTCGCACGCTGTGGCATAATTTTATTTTGTTAGGTTTGTGTCAATGGAAAAGGAAGAGGGAGGGAACTACTTTTGATTAAATATACCAGTTAGTGCGCATTACAGATATTATTATGACAAAGACTAACGTGCTTCGCCCGCTACCGCATAATTTGTATTTGTTAGGTTTGTGTGAATAGAAAGGGGGGGGGGGGACTACTTTTGATGATAAAGACTAACGTGCTTCGAAAATCTAATAATTTGCGTGGGATAATTGAACAGCGCTATGAGATAAGTATAACTCATTCATCATCAGAAAGTTTACAAGTATTCATACCACTACTTTCGAATAGTAATTTCAGGAAATATCATAAATTATTGGTTAAGACCGCCACTCGATTTGTTTGAGCAGTTAAGATAGTTTATAACACATAAGAAAAAGTGTAAAAAAGAATGGAGTGTGATATTTCGAAGGGGGGGAGGGGAGCTAGAATTATTTTTAAAATCTTAGCGTTTGTTACCGCAGACCGCCACCATCCGGACCCATGTATCTACGGAAAGATTGCGTAAAGGAGTTTCGTTCAGATATGCTTTTGTTAAGAATAGAGTGCATTCCCTGGTGGTGGAATGTGAAACTAACATAACGTGATTTTGTTAAAATTAGGAAATCTAACTAAGATATTTTATAAGATAAAGTGTAAAAAAGAAAGGCACGTGAAATTTCGGGGAGGGGGGGGGGGAGGCGCTAGATTTCTATTTAAAAAGTTATCGTTTCTAACCGTTTTAGGTGCTATTTTTGAGGGAGTCCTGAGATATACTCTACTTATTTAATATAAAATTGTCTAAAGTTTAGTTACCACTATTTCCGAATATTAATTTCAGCAAATATCTTAATTTCTTATTAAGATTTCTATTTAAAAAGTTATCGTTTCTAACCGTTTTAGGTGCTATTTTTGAGGGAGTCCTGAGATATACTCTACTTATTTAATATAAAATTGTCTAAAGTTTAGTTACCACTATTTCCGAATATTAATTTCAGCAAATATCTTAATTTCTTATTAAGACCGCCACCACCTCGAGTAACATATCTACTTATAGGTTGTTTAACGGAGTTTCCTTCCGATACAGTTTTGTTAACAATAGAGTGCGCTCCCTGGTGGTGGAATGTGGAACTGACATAACGCAATTTTGTTAAAATTAGGGAATATAACAAGGCGATCTGTTTGAAACTTAAAGATAGTTTATAACACATAAGAAAAAGTTTATAAAAATGGCGCGTGAAATTTCGGGTAGGGGGGAGGGGCGCTAATTTAACTAATTGATTTATTCCTATTATATGCTTATTTTACAAGGCAGTCACGTGATGTTTCATTGCAGTATACCTCTGAACGGTGTCCGGTTTTTAAAAATACAGCATAAATGTTACTTATGCCAGATAAAAATGTCAGAAGTATTGATACCACTATTTTCGAATAGTAATTTCAGCAAATATAATAAATTCTTGGTTAAGACCGCGACCCCCTCGACTAGCATATCTCCTGATAGGTTGTTTAACGGAGTTACTTTCAGATACAGTTTTGTTAAGAATAGAGTGCGCTCCCTCGTGGTGGAATGTGGAACTAACAGACCGCGATTTCATTTAAAGTAGGAAATCTAACAAGGCGATCTGTTTGAAACTTTAACTTAGTTTATAACACACAAGAAAAAGTTTATAAAAAATTGCGCGTGAAATTTCGGGCTGGTGGGGAGAGGGGGAGGTGCAAAATATTTATTTTTTGTTTCATACCGTTTCAGGTGCGTTTTTTTTTTTTTTTTACGGAGTCCTCAGATATATGGTACTTATTAAATATAAATATGTCAAAAGTTGAATTACCACTATTTCCGAATAGTAATTTCAACAATTATCTTAAATTCTTGCTGAAGACCGCCACCCCCTCGAGTAACATATCTACTGATAGGTTGTGTAAAGGAGTTCCGTTCAGATACGCTTTTGTTAAGAATAGAGTGCGCTCCCTGGTGGTATAATGTGGAACTAACAGACCGCGATTTCATTTAAAGTAGGAAATCTAACAATGCGATCTGTTTTAAACTTTAAGATACTTTATAACAAATTATAATGAAGTATAAAGGAGAATGGCGTGTCGCATTTCGAGGGGGGAGGAGGAGGGAGGGGCGCAAACAAAATTAGGAAATATAGCTGGACGATCTATTTGAAACTTTAGTATAGCTTATAAAACATAACAAAAATTTTAAACATCAGGCCGCGTCAAAAATCATGGTGACCATTATACCCCACTTCACGCCCACAAAGGGGGCACTTTTCTAAATTTGGCAGATACCCTTCATGTGATATATCGTAGCATTTTGAAGGGGAGGGGGGTGGCACGAACAAAATTAGGAAATATAACAAGGCGAATCTGTTTGAAGATTTACGATAGTTTAGCAAGGGTTTGCCAAAATTTAGAAGATGTTCCATGGCGATAAATGTACTGGACGTTTTGAAAGGAATATTAAACGAAACCCTTTGTGCGATCTATGATCACACTTACCCACTTGTTTAATATACCTATCACAATATTCCTTTCCTGATTCTAATGTGCATATAGTAGTCAGAATTAGCTCATATTATCAAGTGGAAGCATCATAGAATTATATAGAAACTAGGGGGCTCTGCCCCCTGCAAGCTACGCTCGCCAACCCCGTTTAGACACTGCAGAATTTAAAGCAAGTTAATCTGATCGCTTTTAAAAAGATTAGAGAAGATTGAATTATACTGAAAAAACTTGTAGCGATCTCCTTGTAAACGGGTTTCCATTCAATTCCCTTTGATTGCAAAAATTTAAGGCAGAATCAGTTGCTGTTAAGAAATCCAATGGTTGTTTTCATGTTTGGTTAAAGAATATCAGTTAAACATTTGAAAATAAGCTAAAATAAAAGGAATTAAGTAAAAAGAATCTTTGTCTCCCGGTATTTTTTAACAGCGTTATAAAATGATTGACATAATACAATTTACTACAATTACTAAAATTTGCTGCTTTAACTCCTTAAAGGGCGGTGGATAATTTTTGGACCACTTAATTTTAATTATTAAATGCCACATTGGCACCAGAATATTGGGATGAAAATTTTTCTTTTATTAAGTAAGTGAACAAAAGCATTTTTGTATTTCGAAATTTGTTCGTAAATTTCGGTGCCATTCACTGATTTCAAGATTTTACGAATATTATCCTTGCCCCTGAAAGGGTTAAACTCATATTAATGTATTTATTATTTTAAATTTTCCTTTCTCTTTTAATATTCACGTGTAAATACAATTTTCAAGACATAATTTTCAATATTTTCCTGCTTTTGACACGTACTCATTTAATAGTAATTTTAAAGTTTTTTTTTTTGCTTTTTAATAGTCACGTGTAAATAAACTTTTAATCGTTAGGAAATATTATTCTTTGCGCTGTTTGTAGAATTGAAAACAATCTCTATAATAGTAGCCTAAGCCTTGTGACTATCATCAACCGTTCCAGGCGGATCTCTTCGCTTTTTATATTCCAGGCGACCATTTTGGTACTTTAATGTTAGCCAGCCACAGGTGTGATAAGTCGCCAAATATTATTCTCTCACCATTATTTCATTTATATTATAATAGTCCAAGTCATGTAACTGCCATAAACAACGGGCTGATCCCTTCGCTTTTCATAAGAAACGTTTCCATTTTGATTAAAGAATCAAAATTATTTTTTTGAATAAAGCTACATAAAAGTTGCCATGATAGCAAAGAATTCCTGGTACTTTTATATTAGCCGGGTGCAAATCTCGCCAATAGCTTTTTTTTTTTTTTTTTTTTTTTTTTTCTAACTCGCCAGTTAGCATTTTTTTTATTTTTCGAGTGGTAAATTAAAACGGTGCTACTTGGTTATCCCAACGACCAAAAATTTATCGCCAAATTATAAGGTTAAATGCCAATAATGGTTGATCGTAAATGTCACATTCACTTGACTTTAAGGAAGTTACACGTGTTTACGCTATCAAGTGATTTTTATTTCGACGTTTTATTTGCATTTTTATTAATGTCATACTAATTTATTTGTTCTTTCGTTATTTAAAAAAAAATAAAATATGTCTATTTGTACGATTTGGCGAGTGGTTTGGCGATTTATATAATTTTTCGAAATTGGTCGACGGGAGAAGTAGTACCATTAAAACATTGCTTTGAAGTGGAAATTAAATGTCATGATTTGTTGCATTGTGATATACGCACCGAGTTTGGCGTGATTTTTTTTTTTACGACAATTTGGCAAAAACCTCGTTTTCGAATACCAGTTACATATGTATTTTTAAATTATTTTCTGTTATTTTTAAAATGAAATAACAATAAATAAAAAAAAGTTTAATTAATAACTATAGAACAAAACAATTTATAACATTTTTTGTAAATAAAAATAAAATAAATTCAAATAAACCTTTCTTAATGAATGGGTAACAATAGCCAGGTTACCATGTCAAGCAAAATAACGCCGTTTTAGCACCAATTAGGTACCCCGTATTGTATATGACAATTGTGCCTAATATTTTTCTCTTCGTTTCGTTTAAAAAAAAAAGAAAGAAGTGAAAGCGATTTATTTTAAATGTTTCAGTTTTAAATAAAAGTTTTGTATTAAATAAAATTATAATGAAATACAAATTGAATTATGAATAAAAGTAACATGATGCATTTCTTAGCATACATTTAAGGGAGGCCAAACTGGTCGCCAAATCAGTTTAAAATAACAATCTTTTCTAAAATATGAAAAAAAAAATCTGTTATGATTAAAATTTGAGATGCCATCATTAGAACAGGGTTCGTACGGGTTCCGTTATTTTCAAGGCCGAATTTCAGAATTGTTTTATTTTATTTTATAGAAAAATAAATCTAGTTTAAACGAACAAAACTTCGCCTTATTTCAGGAGAGATTTTCCATAAGGAAATATTGGTACAGAAGAATTTCTTAGTCATGAAATTCAAGCACCCGTACGAACCCTGTAGTAGGAAGTATTAAAAATTAAAAAAATAATAATATTTCGAAAACTAATTCAATTAAAAAATTCTAATACCAGTTTTGAGATCTGTGGATCAATACGATTTTTGGTGCTAATTTCATCACAAAGTATTCCATATTTTAGGAGAAATCGCCGTGAAACATAATCAGTTGTTTAATCAGTTGTTTCATAGAATCGTTTCAAAAATTCGTTACATTTCAGTCGTTTCATAAATTCGTTTGATTAGGATTTTATATATATAGGGTGTGAAATTTCGCAAACCGCTTCTTTTCTCAGCCAGACTGATTAGGCGCCAGCCATTCCAGGTCACGTGGTCTGACTAGAGAATTGATATTAAAAACATTTTTTCTTTCTTGTTCCTTTTTTAGTTTAGTTGGTTTTGTGAAAGTGAATCTTGAACGTAGCAGGTAATAAGCTGCGTATAGGTTTTTTTTATCGTGGTCTTCTATTAGAAGAAATCATGTTTAAAAAAAAAAAAAAGGGGGAAATTTATTTCCGAATATTAAATTATGCTATTTTCGTGGCTTCTTTTATAGAAGAACATAATTGGTGAAATTTTAATATGATTAACTTGAATTCCCAGTGTGGAATATTTACATGTTTTTAAAGAAATAGTATCCAAATGTTTTCATTGTAAATACTGTAAATATTTATAAGTGTAAATAGAATTAACAAAGTTTTTAATTATCCCGTGCTTGACTTGGATTTATACTGAAAAACACCAGCGCCATTTTCAGTTGTGAAATATGTTTGTTTACATTAATATTATTTAAAAACAGATCGTGAATTCTTGAACTTAGCTCTCCCAAATATGATTTAAAACGAATCGTGAAGTCTATAATTAAGCTCTCCCAACCTTGGATTTAAATTGTGATAACGTGAAATTTCGTGGAATATATATGAAGATTATTCTTCATGTTTTGGTGCCTCAAGACCCGGAAAAAAGGTAAGAAATACCTTTATTATTCTGCATGACTGTTGATTTCTTGAAAATATACATTTTTCATGATCATTTATTTTGAAAATTGAATATAATTTTAAACATGGATAAGACAGATAAACTTAAAAGTAAAAGAGCTACTGTTCGTGCAGCAGTTACAAAATTAATCACAAAATGTGATACATTATTATCTGTTGATATTGATAAGACTGATTGCGATTCTTTAATGGAATCGTTAGAGCTCGTAAATGAAAAGGAAGCTCTACTAAAGGAATTAGATTCCGAAATAGATGAGCTAATTCAGGAAAAAACTGAATATGAAAAAGAACTAAAATCGGTAGAAGAATATTCTGAAAAAATATCAAGTTTGAAATTTAAAATTAAGATGAGGCTTAAAAAATGTAAAATCGAAACTGAACCAAAAGTTTTACTAGAATCAAGTAACGGTTCAAAAATCGGTAGTAAACCAGTTTCGGCAGTGAAGCTTCCTAAACTTAACATAGAAAAAATTTCTGGTGATGCAAGCCAGTTCTTAGAATTTTTTAATTTATTTACTAGTGCGATAGATTCAAAAGAATTGTTATCAAAAATTGAAAAATTCCAATATCTGAAATCCTTGTTGTCTGGTCCTGCATATAATATTGTATCTGGTTTTGAACTGACAGATCAAAATTATTCTCCTTGTTTAAAATTGTTAGAAGAGAGGTATGGTAAGCGGGAAAATATCATAAACTGTTACATGAACAAAATTCTGAATCTTGAACCAGTGAAATCCACTAACAATGTTATTTCTTTAAGAAAGTTGTATGATAATATCGAAACTTGTATGAGAAATCTTGATACGTTAGGAGTGACATCAGGCTCCTACGGCCATTTATTACTACCAATATTATTACGATTATTACCCGAAAATTTGATACTAGATTTCCATCGAAAACGTGACCCCGATAAGGACTGTGAAGTCACCGATTTAATAAATTTTATTAAAACGGAATTAAGATGTCGTGAAGCTACTAATTTAGTAAATAATTCCCAAACCAAGGCTTATGAAAATCCTAAAACCAAATATGAAAATTCTTCAAGTAAATATCAAAATTTTCCGCAAAAGAAAAATATACCTTCAGCTGCTGCTTTAAATACATCTACAAAACAGTTTTGCATATTTTGTAAGTCTTCTGATCATGTAGGACTAAATTGTTCGAAATTCACTGATGAACAGAAACGATATAAATTAAAGAAAGAAGGCCGCTGTTACAAATGCACAAATAAGTCACATTTATCTGTAAACTGTAGAACAAAAATTAACCCTTGTTCCAAATGTGGTAACACTACCCATGGTCCTTTGTTTTGTTTTAAAGAAACAGCAAAAGAAAATCCTGAAAAAGAAATGAAAGGTGCAATTGTATCTATGATGTCGGAACAAAACTATAAACAAAATAAATCTACATTATTGCAGACTTGTACAGTTTCTGTGTCTGCCGGTAAGGAATGCTTGTTGGCTCGCGTTTTATGTGATAGTGGTTCAGAAAAATGCTTCGTGAAGAGATCGCTAGTACAAAAATTAAAATTGAAGCCATTGCGAAGAGAAAATTTATTAGTTTATCCTTTTGGGCGTAGACACCCTTATGAATCTTGTTATGAAGTTGTTGCTCTAGAATTATCCAGTGTTGTGCAACCTATTAACTCGATAAATATCGAAGCACTAGTGGTTGATAATATAACTGGAGCTTCTGTGAAAACTCTAGAACCAGAACTTCTAAAGATAATGAGAACAAGAGGCTTTAAGCCTGCTGATACAGGTCTTGAACAGGAAATAAATATTTTGCTAGGGTCTGACTTTTTGTGGAAAATATTAAAGGGAATCGAGGGAAAATTGACAAAAGAATTATACGTTGCAGAAACTATTTTCGGTCATACGGTGCAAGGGCAAATAGAGTCTAATAAAAAAGAAGTAGCTTGTTTGCGTGTTTCAGTTGAAAATATAAATACCCAACTGAAAGCATTTTGGGATCTTGAATCAATTGGCATTGCTGAAAGCAATGAAAAGAACATTACCGATCATGAGGTAATAAAAGAATTTAAAGAAAATCTAAAATTCGTAAATGGGCGTTATGAAGCAAAATTATTGTGGAAAGATTCTCGCGAATTACTTGAAGTAGCAAAGAAGCGGTTTTCTAGTTTAGAAAATAAATTCTTGAAAAACGATTCATTATTTAAAGAATATAACTCCATTTTGCTAGAGCAGTTTAATGAGGGTGTAATAGAATTGTGCACCGAGAAAGATTCGCATAATTCCTATTACATGCCACACAGACCTGTTATCCGTGACGATAAAACTACAACAAAAATGCGCATAGTCTATGATGCTTCTTCCAAATATGGTGATTCTCTATCATTAAACGAATGTTTGAATCACGGCCCTAACTTAAATCCTAATGTTTTAGACATAATTTTGAAATTCCGTTTACATAAAATTGCCTTTTCGGCTGATATTGAAAAAGCTTTTCTGCAAATATCTGTAGCCGAGGAAGATCGCGATTATCTTAGATTCTTATATTATGAAGATTTTGATAAGAATAAAAACATAGTACCCTATAGAATGACCAGAGCTACTTTTGGTGTCACCTGCAGTCCCTTTATCCTTGCTTGTACTATTAAGCACCATATTAATAAATATAAAAGCTCTCATAATAAAACATTTGAAATCCTAAATTCTTCTTTTTATGTTGATGATTTGTTTTCAGGAGAAAACGATGTTCTAAAAGCCTTTAATTTAACTAAAGAAGCTGTTGATATTTTGAAAGAAGGGGGGATGAAGTTAAGAAAATTTGAAACCAATTCTCAGGAACTTAGGAAAAAATGGGTTGACGAAAACATTCCTGTTTCTAGTCCCGAACCCCCAAATACTGCCTTGAAAATTTTAGGATTGATATGGAACAATACAGAAGATAAATTAGGACTAGAATTACGACCATTGTTAGAAAATTTAAGCAATGATTCTTGTACAAAACGGAACGTTTTGAAAATTGCAGCTACATTGTTTGATCCAGCCGGATTTATTTCCCCTTTTGTTATTCGTGTCAAATGCCTTTTGCAGCAATTGTGGATAATGGGAATATCATGGGATGAAAGTTTTTGTGGTGAACTAGAAAATAATTGGCAAAATTGGCTTTCAGAAATCCCTGATCTCACACACTTGAAAATTCCCCGACACTATTTCAACAACCTGATCATGGAAAAGGAGCATCTCCAACTGCATATTTTCACTGATGCTAACCCTAATGCGTATGGTGCAGTGGCATACTTACGGTATCCAATTTCTAAAGATAAATTTAAAACTAGTTTTATAATGTCTAAGTCTAGGGTTGCTCCCTTGAAGAAGTTAACTCTTCCTCGTCTTGAACTCATGGGAGCACTTATTGGTGCCAGAATGGCAAAGTTTATCACGAACGTTATCCAAGTAAATAATACTATTTTCTGGTCGGACTCAAAAATTGTTCTTCATTGGCTTAAAGGGCCAAAAGAAAAATGGAAACCATTTGTTAGTAATAGAATAGCTGAGATTCATAATTTGTCTGATCCTAGTTTATGGAGACATTGTGATGGCAAACTTAATCCCGCAGATTTAATAACGAGAGGTTGTTCTGTGAAGCATTTAATAAATTCTCAAAAATGGTGGTATGGTCCTGAATTTCTTTCCCTTCCCGAAAATCAGTGGCCTAGGGTTAAAATTGCTGCATCTCGATTACCTGATGTTTCTGAAGAGAAGTCTAAAAAAGCAGCCACCATTTCTTGCGTTGTTCAAACAAATAAATCTGATGAAATTCCCATTTTTATTCTTGAAAAGTATAGCTCCCTAAAGAAATTGTATCGAGTAACTGCATGGATATTTAGATTTATTTCTAATGTAAAATTAAAGGTAGAAAAAAGAAAATTTTCAGAATTATCAGCTGAGGAAATGTTACATGCTGAAAATTTTTGGTTAAAGCTAGTGCAGGAAGAAAGTTTCCCTGAAGTTATTAAAAGCTTGAAATGTAACAAGAGTATCCCTAAAGAATCTAATCTTCTACAGTTAAATCCTATGTTGTCAGATGAAGGCTTGCTGTTGGTACGAGGACGGTTACAAAAGTCTAACTCCTCATTTTATGAAAAACATCCCGTAGTGATTCCTGCAAAACATAAATTGACTGAATTAATCGTGAAAGATGCACATGAAAAAGTTTTTCATTCAGGAGTGTCCAGTACATTGGTACAAACGCGTGAAAAGTTTTGGATTTTAAGATCAAGGCAGTGCATTAAATCAGTCCTGAACAAATGTACAATCTGTAAGAAATTTAACGTACGCCCTGGTCAACAAGTTATAGCCCCTTTTCCAGGTGACCGTATTAACGAAGCTCCACCGTTTTCAGTAACAGGTCTTGATTATGCGGGACCCCTATATGTGAAGGGGAATGAAAATAAATATTATATTTTATTATTTACATGTGCTATCACAAGAGCACTTCATTTAGAACTCGTAAAAGACACGTCAACAACAGAATTCCTGTTAGCATTTCGCAGGTTTATCTCACGAAGAGGACTGTGTGCTGTAATTTATTCAGACAACGCCAAAACTTTCAAAAGAGCTGATCTTGAACTAAAAGAAATGTGGAAAGTAATCCGCCATCCTGATGTTAAAAAAATTTTCGCCGATCACAGCATATCCTGGAAGTATATTGTAGAGCGTGCAGCCTGGTGGGGTGGCTTCTATGAGCGAATGGTTCGCGCAGTGAAAACTACCTTGCGTAAAGTTATTGGAAGATCTTCCTTAACATTGAGTGAATTAGAAACGCTTCTAATTGAAGTAGAAGCTGTAATTAACTCTCGTCCGCTGACTTACACGTATTCCGAGTTAGAAGAACCATCTCCTCTTACTCCTGCACATTTTTTAATCGGAAAACGTATCTTGTGTCTACCTACCATAAAAGTGAACGATTTAATTTTACCAACAACGAAAGAATCTTTAGTGAAACGCTTTCGTTTACGTGAGACTCTTCTAAATCATTTTTGGAAGCGTTGGAAAAATGAGTATCTTCTCAACTTAAAATCTGCTCACTACACGGACCAGAATAAAACTTCAGACTTTAAAGTGGATGATGTGGTGCTTGTACATGATGAACACTTACCCCGAAGTTTGTGGAAGTTAGGAAAAGTTACTAAAACCTTTATGAGCAGAGACGGCAAGATAAGATCTTGCGAACTCAAAACAAATAATTCATTTATTAAAAGACCTATAAATCTATTGTACAATCTTGAACTCACAAACTAAAAAAAAAAAAAAAAAACTTTGATGTTATTAGAGACTCAAAAACTCTCATTGACATTTGTCTTTTAAAACCACTTGAACTGTCTTTGCTATTGACTTTAAAAAGATTTTATTTTTTTTCACTGATAATATTTCTAATTTTTAGTTTAATTTTTTTTGTATTGAATATTCCAGAAAAAGTTGTATAGATTTAAATTGTTCTTTGTATTTTTAGTAGCAGAAACCTGCCAACCAAATATTTTTAATTGTTTTATTATTTTGTTTGAAGTCCAATATGTAAGTATATATTTTGATTTGTATTGTATTTATGTAAAGTGTAACTGATAATTTTTTAGAATAATTTTATTCTACTTTAATTATTTTGAATCCCCATTTTGATGAACCCTTGTTCATCGGGGGGGAGTTTGTGAAATTTCGCAAACCGCTTCTTTTCTCAGCCAGACTGATTAGGCGCCAGCCATTCCAGGTCACGTGGTCTGACTAGAGAATTGATATTAAAAACATTTTTTCTTTCTTGTTCCTTTTTTAGTTTAGTTGGTTTTGTGAAAGTGAATCTTAAACGTAGCAGGTAATAAGCTGCGTATAGGTTTTTTTATCGTGGTCTTCTATTAGAAGAAATGATGTTTAATTTTAAAAAAAGGGGAAATTTATTTCCGAATATTAAATTATGCTATTTTCGTGGCTTCTTTTATAGAAGAACATAATTGGTGAAATTTTAATATGATTAACTTGAATTCCCAGTGTGGAATATTTACATGTTTTTAAAGAAATAGTATCCAAATGTTTTCATTGTAAATACTGTAAATATTTATAAGTGTAAATAGAATTAACAAAGTTTTTAATTATCCTGTGCTTGACTTGGATTTATACTGAAAAACACCAGCGCCATTTTCAGTTGTGAAATATGTTTGTTTACATTAATATTATTTAAAAACAGATCGTGAATTCTTGAACTTAGCTCTCCCAAATATGATTTAAAACGAATCGTGAAGTCTATAATTAAGCTCTCCCAACCTTGGATTTAAATTGTGATAACGTGAAATTTCGTGGAATATATATGAAGATTATTCTTCATAGGGTAGATTTTGTTTCTAGCCATTTTAATATTTACTACGTTTACATTAAATCATTCGAACTGTAAGTATTTATTGAATGCTTACACATTTTCCTTTAAATATTTCAAAAGATTTCACTGAAGGTTCAAAAATGTTTACTAAAACTACAAACTTTACACTTTAACCGGAAAGAGACGAGATTTAAATGAGGAAGCTGCCGAAGCGGTCCCTCTAAATATAGGCAAATGTATACATTTGAAATGGTTAATTGTTTTATATTAACCGACCTAATTCTATTAACCGCTTGAACGGTTTTAACGTGGGTGAACTGTACTAGTTATCGGTTTTTTCTCTTTTCTTTTTTTTTCAAGAGCAATGTGCAAAATTTGATGCGATCTGGGTAATTTTTTTATCCGGCAGTCTGTTTTATGTAATTAGGGTTTCGTTTATTTCATGAAACCCTTATAGTTTCGTCAAAGCCGTTTTTTTTTTTTGGAAACTATATAAATTATATACTTGATTTTTTTTTCTTTTTTTTTACATCGATCTGAATACCCCGGTCATACCGAAAATCATAAACTTTTGAAAAATTCTTATATTATTTAAATTAAATAAGTTCGTTCTTTTTCGGTTTTAAAACATAATCTTAATATGAGCATTTTTTTGTTTACTACTGCCATCTACTGGCCATTTTTTTTTAAATAATAGGACAACTTTTCTCATCTTATCGTTAGAAGAGGGAGGGTTCAGGAAATTAATAGTTTTTTTTTTTTTTTTTTTTTTGAATTTTAATAAATGTAAACATTTTTTTGGCGCCACCTATTGAGTATTTGGAAAGCCAAACAATTAATATGGATTTTTACTGAATTATTTGAGCATTTTAAATATATGTTAAACAATTCTTTGCTTTTAAAAATTTGATATTTGTTTATACCATAGATGCCAACATCTGAAATTATTCCGGAGTCTGATCCAAGACAAACATGTTTCCAACCGGAAAATTTATTTAATAAACGATTTTAAAATGAAATCTAATAAGTACCATTTTGAAAGAAGACACATTTTCTTATAAACACTTTCCAGTTTTAAACTTGTTTGTCTTGGATCAGACTCTTGAATAATTAAGAGATCTTGGCATCTATGTCTATATCTGCGCTAAATTTTAGAAATTGTTCAATTTAAAAATATTCGGATATTTTAATTTTATTTAAATACTTTTTGTTGAGTATTTTTAATTTGATTTAAAAATATTTCTCTAATTTTTAAAAAATTAAGTGCAATGCTGCTGCCATTTATGTAAGGATTTAATAATTATAAATTAACAATTTTGATTTACTAATTTAAGGATAAAGTGTTTTAAAATATATATTAAACGAAATCTTCTGTGCGATCTCTGACCACACTTACGCACTTAAAAAAAAAAAAAAAGATCTTGTGAATGCTTTTTTCAAAACTCTAACGTCGAAATTACTAATATATTATCTGTTAAAAAGATAAAAGAATAAATGGATATATATTACTCTGAAAATAACCTACATTCTGAACAGATGTTTTCCGACGAATATTTACTGTCTCTATTTTCTAATATTGAAGCGTTATTTTAAAAGTCAGTTTAATGAAAGATCAAATTAAAATAATTATATTCTATGCCTATCTAATATATTTGGAAGCAATGACGTACAAATTGTTCGTTGAAGGCTAGAGAATTATTACGATATCAATTTTAAAGCATTACAAAGTAATTAAAGTTTGGCAACTTCTTTAAAGATACTTAAATTACTCTGAAATCCAAATGTGTTTTTAAAGTTAAATGTGGGTGGCAGTAAAATGAATATTATTCCCTGGAAGCTAAAGAGTTTTACGATAACGAATTCAAATCATTTTGGATTAATTAAAGTTTGAAAGTCTCTGTAAAGTTACTCAAATTGCTACGAAATTATATTGCGTATTTGTGATAAAGCATAATACTTTCCTTTTTTTAAATAATCAGCTTAGGATAATATAAGAGAACGTGAGTTTCCAAATTCACCTTATCCACAAAATTAAATTTTGGAAAATCGCGAAAAACCTCTGTTTTTTTTTTTTTTTTTTTAGATTATAGTGTTTTTTTTATGCGCGTTCACCAATAGAATAGATTGATAGAGAAAACTCCATTATTTAGTTTTGGATAAGTCGAGTTTTGATACTCACATACACATAATATACATATACAGAGTGATTCTAAATTTATGGTACATACTTTAAGGGGTCTCAGGACTCTTAACCCTTACCGGCACACTGTGCCCGGGTCGGGATACCTAATTTTAATTCCAAACTTACGAACGGCACAAAGAATGTTTTAGTAAAATTTTGCTTTTACAATGAATAGTTAAAATAACATGTTTTGAATTTCTAAAAAAGTCGTCTTAAAATTCTGGTGTCAGTCAATCAATTGATCATTTTACAAAAAAAAATTGCCCGTGCAGGAAAGGGTTAAAATTGGAAAAAAAGAAAAAAAAAATGATAATTTTCAGCATTTAATATCTTAAAATGTATGTGATTTTAAAATACAATTTTTATTAAAATGAAAGATACGAGTATGTTCTTTCATTTCATGTATTTTAAAAATTGCAGGATGCAGAATTAGTATTTACAGGGAGCTCCAAACTGTCAGACATTTGTCGAGCAGAAAATTGGTATAACAGCTTACGCGCACGATTACAAAATAAATTTTGCAACCAGAATGATATTTTTTGTTCCTAATTATACTTCAGATTGTAAAAATTAAACTGAACCTAAATAAATTTGTATTTAAAGCATTTTTATATTTTTAATACAAAGTTGTATTTAGCTAATACAAAATTTGGAAAATTTGAGCAGTAGAATTACCTAAAAAAATATTTTTTTGAACAATAAATGGGAAATTTTAGGTTCAGTTTATACAGAATAACATGAAACATATGTTTTGAAAATTTCATGAAAAAATATTCAGAAGTTTTTGAGTTATCCTGTGCGTTATGCCCAAAAACGTCATTTGGAGAAAAATTTCTTCAAAGTTTCGGAAACGCCGCTTCATCTATTGAGCAAGTATAATTCTAAAAGCAATAACTTCTGTTCTAATGGAAATTTCATGAAAACATCTATATCAAAATGTTCTGAAAAGATAGCAGTTTAACATCTAAAAAAATTAAAATTTCGAAAATTTGAAGCTTTAAGAGTCCTGAGACCCCTTAAGGGTTTGTACAGGGCACTGTAACAATCATTTATTGTATAGGAATGAATGGGCGCAAGTGAGGCGCTGAGATATAAACACCAGGGGCCAATTTGGCCCCTTTTTTATTTCAAAATTTCTCATTCATACCAGAAAATTCCTATACTATTCTTTTCTTTATTTAAAACAAACATTTCGTGGTTATATAAAGAAAAAATTCTTCATTGAAAATTTCCGGTGTGATATCGGAATTTTTGAATAAGACGAATTCTCAATTTCTATTTTTTTTCCATGTATTTCCTGTGTTTGACAGATTTGCCAATTTTACGTCGTTTATTATTATTATTTTTTTTTTTTTTTTTTTTTTTATTCGAAAATTTTCGATTTCACACCCAAAAATTTCAAAAAAGTATTCTTTCTTTAAGGAATCATCAAATGTCTGTCTTAAATAAAGAAATGAATAGTATAGGAATTTTCTGGTATGAATGAAAAATTTTGAAATTAAAAAAAAGGGCCAAATTGTCCCCCTGGTGCTTGTACCTCAACGAGTCACCTGCGCCCATACATACTTATACAATAAGTGATTGTTACAGTGTCCTGTACCAACCCTTAAAGTTTGTACCATGAATTTAGAATCACCCTGTATATATATGTAT
The DNA here is from genome assembly GCA_963932465.1 of Maratus speciosus. NCBI lineage: Eukaryota > Metazoa > Arthropoda > Arachnida > Araneae > Salticidae > Maratus > Maratus speciosus. The sequence goes on along the minus strand of OZ010794.1, from coordinate 202,809,037 downwards.
GTGTGTGTATATGTGTATACACACACATAGAAACATATAAATATATACACAAATAAATTTATATTAATATTGTATTATAATGTAAAAAAAAAAAAATAAAATAAATTATAATAAAAACGAAAAACGAAGAAAAAGCTCTCTATTCTAAAAAGAAGTAACGGACGCTATCGTCGCTGCCGTAAGTGAATTTTTTTTGTAACTAGAGCAACTGAATTACTGCATACAAAATATGAAAATTAGCAGAGTAATAGAGAAATGTTTGAGAAACGCGCTGAAGCAGACAGCTTTTATCTCGAACAATTATTTTAAAGTCTATTAATTTTTAAAGTTAATCAAAATCGTTTTATTAAAAAAGTTTTATAGGAGCAAAAACTATATTTAACCTTTTTTGTAAGGATCTACATTATGAGCTTGCAGTGAGCAGACTGCCTTTATTTTCTTAATTTGACTCTTTGTTTTAGGATTTTCTTATATTTTTCTTCAAATTTCTATCATTTCAAGATATATTTTTTCATATTTTAGAAAAGGTTATTATTCTGAATTGTTGCCAGTAGTAAAAAACAACGCAAATAATAATATTTCCTTTCAGTTAAAAATTTGTTTATACCTGAGTATAAAAACGAAAAAAACCTTTCAAATTGGAATTATATTATTACGAGTTAAAAGCCGGAAAATATTGAAAATTACGTTTTATGAACTTTAAAATAATAAATTCATTAATACGCGTTAAAAGCGGTAAATGGAGGGAAATTATGTCATATTTAAAAGTAATAAAGTTGTCAAAACAGTTTAAATTTAAAAATATCTTTGCACGAGACATTTATTTCATATTTCGGGATGTTTTTTTAACTGTTGTTGCCAATTCTAAGACAGCGCAAATAGTAATTTCCTTCAGTCAGGGCTGCTGCAGGCAACTATTTTTATATTATATTCGCACCATTATTTTTAAAGTACAAATTTTGTAGCGTATTTCTTTTTGATATGTGTCAGAGTGCATGTGAAACATTTTTGTTTTGAAAATTGTCGCCTGGGGCAGTCCTGCTCAGTGTGTCGAACAGATGAATTTCCATGGGCTAAGTGAAAATTTTATATATTTTTCCAAGGTTTGTTAACTATATATAATTGTTATTTAACCTCCTACAGCTTGAAAACCAAAGCTGTTTTTTTCCCCTTACATACCGTTTTTAGAAGGAAATGTATCGGGAAATTGGGAAAGACAGGTAAACTAAAAGCGAGTAACTGATTTAAAAAAATGTTATGCTAGTCAAATTTTTTATACTGTTGTAACTATTTATTTTCGTCTTGAGAGCAATATTCTGAACCGAAAAATGTTTTTTTGTAATTAATTGGGATTTGATACCTATATATGGTTTCTGAATTTTATAATTTCAAAATTTTTGTCTTGTAAAGACAAGATTACCTCTATATCTCTCAAAATCGTTGGTACATTGCTCTTCTGTAGGCATTTGAGGAGCTAAAAAGTTACATATATGTGCGCCTAGGTGTGACTTAAGCAGTTAGCAGTGTTTAACTGAATAAAACCATGCTATTTACCAATCTCATTAACCCTTTCAAGGGCAAGTAAATGTGTCTTTGTAATGTTCAATTCACATTGTATTTCCAAAAAAGTTTATTTTAAAATAAGGAAAAGCAATTTTTTAACTTTTTTTCCACCAACGTTATAAAAGTAAAATTTAATTAAATGTTTCCTGTGCGAAACTTGATTAAAATTAGGTAGGGTATAATATATCCCGCCGCTCCTCAAGGGGTTAAACAAAACCCGTTAATATTTGAATAAAAGTAAAACAATATATTATAGTTTCAATTGTTTGGTATTTTCTCTGCCAGCAATCTGTGCCAGCTACGGGGAAAAAAATACAGAATAAGGCATATTGAAACACAAATTTCAGTTTTCGCATATCATATGCAGTCAATGTCTTCAAAAACGTCACTAAGGCACACTGTGCAGTAGTGGGAGAACAGGGAATGCGAAAAACAAAATTATAAAGATACATAAACTAAAAAAGCACTGATGATAACATAAGAAAATATTGAGAACATCAGTTTCGACCGGTTGCAGAACTGGTACAAAAATTTGATTAATGCAGAGAAAAAAGGTTTTCATAAACGCCAAGTCATCCAGTATGCAACGCCCACCGTAGCGCGTTGCTTAACAACCAAACATCTGTAAATCTGAAATCTAAAAGGATATAAATGATAACTAACAAGTAACGTAGACAAAATTTAATAAACTCACATCATATTGAAACGTAATAGGAAAAGTAGAAACAAAGATTTGGTCGCACACGTGTCAAAAGAGACATTACAAGATCCACTTGACCCGAAAGCACTGTTGCCAGTGGGCTACTTTTTTAAATTCTGATTTCTTGATTGGCACCACTTTTCTGAAATAGTAAAATTCTCCTTCTTATCACCTTAATTAATATATAATTGAATAAGAAGAATTTTACTATTTAAAAAAAAGTGGCGCCAATCAAGGAATCTGAATATAAAAAAGTAGCCTACTGGCAACCGTGCCTGAAAATATTTGAGTACTGTCTTTCCAATTTAAATGCACTGTTTCTAAAAAAGTAATCTTCACCTTATTTTATAGTAGAATTTCTGACAATTCTCTCCCACTAAATAAGGTGACTATTATTATTTGCATTTCGGGTGACAAAGTAAAAAACTCTCATATCCTGGGAATACGCGATTTCTCCGGGTTAAAAGAAAGACAAGAAAGTATCGATAATACAAAAGTCTTTCAACTTTTACATTACTATTACTATATTTTAACAGTAACTTCGCCTTATTTAAGTGTCAAAATCTGTAATTAAGGAAGGTAACTTTATAATTAAATTTTAGAAGTAATAAAAAGGCTTTAAAGTTCGTAGCTGTACAAAAGCACACAAAAGTCCCAATCCAGCTGTCTAAGGGAAACCCAATATATTATTTTTTAACTCGCAAGCTGCGAGGTGTGTGTAGTAGAGATGTGTTCACGCTCTTTTTTCGGACATTAATCCCGAAAGATTATGTGTGAGCAGATCCTGAGCAATATACAAAAGTACACAGTACAAAATTGTCCATAATGTGAAATAATGAGACGAATTAAATGTGTCACATTTTGATTTACATTATTGAATATGATACTTGTTGAATATTTGTGATATCACAGTGACGTCATATTAACTGTCTGTAATGTTTGGATAGTCCCTATTTGCTACAAGTTTATACCAGTGGCCAGTTGAAATTAATCCTTTGCGGTCGAGGGTCGGCAAATAGCCGCCCAAGCGTTATATACATGACTCTATTTTTATATTCTATTCGCACCACTATTTTTGGTACGTGGAAGGTAGGGTTCCCACTCGGTCTGTTTTTTGAACCCCACTTTTATTTAAAGAAAAATCTTCTTTATAAATTTCGTCGAAACATACCAGGAAGAGCTTTTTTCTTGCAATTGTCGCAGAAACCTACCACGAATTTCTCTCTAAAAAATTACTGGTTTACAAAAAGCCGACCAGTGGGAGCCCTGGGAAGGGTAAAATCACGTTAGGTCAAATTTTATTATAAAGTAATTGAGAAGAAAAGATTATGAGAGTTACAGTAAAATTACACTTTAACCCTTAAATGCATGAATTATTCTTTTAGAATTGTATTTTTAATTTTTATATTAAGGATTAGACACCAGAAATCTTAAGGTAGATTTTTAATTTTATTTAGTAGCATATTTAATTGTTAGAGGATTAATATTTCTATATAAATATAGTGGTTGTAAAAACTTAATTTATATATTAAAAATTAAATAAAAAGGTGATGGAAATTTACATCACTATGCAATTAAGGGTTAAAGTAGTGCACTATAATGTGCCACGTATTTTATAGACATATAGGCCTTAACACCTTGGGGACGAGCGATACGTATACGTGCCGCATGAAGTGCTCAGAATCCTTATTTTTCCACACCAGTAAAATTTTACTGTAAAATTTGCGGAACCCCTTAATTCTCGCTCCCGTGATATTCACGGGCTGTGTATTTTATTCAGATTATTTGATTCCCACCAGTTTTATAAAATAGTGTGATTGGCTTTATTATGCATCATTTTACCTGTCATTAAATAAGGTGAGTATTTCTTTTTCAAAAAAGTGGTGCCAATAAGCAATTTGAGTTTTAAAATCATAATTTAACCTTCCGTCTACCAGACGGGTCCATTGGACCCGACATGTACATTCAAAATATTTATTCAAACCAGAAATTTCTTCAAAACAAACTAAATGTATAAATCAGACAATAATAAGTTAAATAAACAAATTAAATAGTTTTAAGTAAAAATTCTGGTGTAGAATGTTTTTATAAAACTTGAGTAAAATTTCCGGTAGTTCTAGGGTTAATGCGACGGTTAAGGGGTTAATGTCCCAAAAAGCGTTATATATTCCGTATACTTACATAGTGAGTGTAAAAAGTTTTGTAGTTTAATGATGCAAGTTATTCATTGCTAAAGAACATAACTGAATCTAAATTTTTTCATTCAGCATTATGCTTATATGGCTGAGATAATATCTTTTAGCTGCTAACCCTTTGATAGGCAGTCGGATAAATTATATCCCTGTTAATTTTAATCAATATATTAAATTTTACTTTTATAACTTTGGTAGAAAAGTGTTTAAAGTTGCTTTTTCTTATTTCAATATAATTTTTTTTCGAAAATTCCGGTGTGAATTGAACATTACAGAAACACAATCACTTTCCCTTAACCCCTTCAAGGGCAGTGGTTCATTTTTAGACCACTTAATTTTAATCCCTAAATGCCACATTGGCGCCAGAATAATGGAATGAAAAAATTCCTTTTTCTAAGTACGTAAACAAAATTTTTTGCATATTTTGAAAAAAAAAATAGCTTGTAAATTCTGGTGTCAATCACACATTTCAGCATTTTTTAAATAGACGTACCTTGCCCCTGAAAAGGTTAAAGGGTTAAATAGAAAACGAATTTGTTATTAAAAATTACAAATAATTGTAAAATTAATTATTTTAATCTTTAGTTTTTCTTGTTTTTAAATAAATAATAATTTTATACCTTAAAATATAAATTACTTTTGACAATTTAATAAAAATTTCCTGTTTACCTTTAAACATCCCGCATGAAAATTATAACCGCAAACAAAATTTTTCATATATTTATCCACATAATCACGAAAAAACATTAAGTGAGACTGTTTATTAAATAACTTTGCATTTAAATTTAATTATACTGTGTGTACGCACCTTTCATTTACTTTCCCGCTTCGTTTTTTTTTTTTTTTATTCTAAACATTTTCCATTGAAAAATTGATTCTTGAATTATTATCCACGTAACTAACATTGCAAAGTATCTAATTTAATTACTGACCAGAAAGATCATTATAGTTAATGCGTTATCGACATGATAAAACAGAAAGAGAGAAATTTAAAGAGAAATAGAGATAAATTTACCGATAGAGATAAATTAAAAAATAGATTGATAAATATATTGATAAGTTGATAGATTGATAAATTCATAGATAAATAGCTAATAGAGCATAGATAAAAAGCATAATAGAGATAAATTTATTGGTAATTTTTTTAAACTGACTTTATCTTGTTTCGTTATTAAACATTTTTTGTTTACATTAAATTCTTTGTTGTAATCCATATGCATTAATTCATCATTATAGAAGAGTATTATCACAGTTTAATGATTTTTTAAAATCAAAATGGAGCATTTCAAACACGTGGAGAAAACTATTTGAGAAAAACAATAGTATGCTTTTTTAAAAATATATTATTACTATTTTTTAAACTATAATTTTTATAGATAAATAGATTGATAAAAAGCATAATAGAGAGAAATTTATTTGTAAGTAAATTTTTTTGAAACTGAGTTTATCTTGTTTTGTTGTTTCACATTTTTTGTTTACATTAAATTCTTTTTCTGATGGATATACATTAATTCTATCATTCTATAAGAGTATTATGTTATTATTTTTTAAATGAACATTGAATGTTTTAAACACGTTCAGAGCACTGTTTTAGAAAAAATGGCATGATTTTTTGAAATATGTATTATTTTTAACTATAATTGCATCGGAGCAAAGAGTTACGGATTTTGAATACCACCTTTTTTTAATAGAAAAATGCAACTTTTTTATTAGCAGCATTCTGTGATTAAATTAGTCATATTTTTCTATAAAAAGAAAGTGATATTCGAAAGTTTGGCCTCCATTTTTATTTCGAAATTTTAAATTCATACCAAAAATTTTGAAAGAAGAATCATTAAGCTATCAAAAAATTAATTTCAATAACTTTTATTGATAAACTACTAATATTTTATAAACATCAAGTTAAGTGTTCTCAAAACTATTTAGCAGATTTTTTAAAATAAAATTTTACCCATTATCACAGAAAAAACATTCATAATTTTTGCAAGTTTTTCATTATTTGAAAACACTATTGGATAAAAAAAAAATAAAAAATAATGTGGTATTCGTGGATTTAATTCAATATCTGGACTTCAATGAATTTTAATCAATGGGTTTTCTTTTTATTTAAGATTAAATAAATAAAATTTTACTTTCTTAAATATATTCACTTCAGTAATTTAATACAATACTTCAAATACAACTTAAAAAAACCCCCTTAGAAATCATAGCTGCAAACAAAACTTTTCAATGAGTTTACCGTTATAATCACGAAAACACATTAAGTGAAATTGTTCAAGAAATATCTTTGCATTAAAATTTAATTATACGGTGTATACGCCACTTTCATAATTATAAAGATTTTTTTTTCTGTTTCCGCTTTTTAACCAGACATTATACATTCAAAAATTGATTCCTGAACTATTATCCACGTAGCTAATATCTTACAAAACTACCTAATTTAGTAAATGGGTAGCAATATCATTAAACTTAATGCGTTTTCGATGTAATAAAAAAATCATAGGTAAATATAATTTTTCCGAAAAGGACTTTATCTTGTGTTTTGATATTACTTATATTTTTCTTTACATAAAATTCTTTGCTGTAAAGGATATACATTAATTTTATTATTTTGACCGAGTACCATTATAGAGAAATAGTATTTTATTTACAAGGAAATTTTCTGTCTAGGGTATACATATATTTTTTTTCTTTAAACGTACATTTTGGAAATATTATAATCTTTCCATAAATATGTTAACTTCAGTAGTTATTAATGATAAATTACACAGGCCTGCGAAATTGAAGTTTTTGAAAAATACAAGAGAAGTTTTCGCGGATTCTTATGTTATTTGGTGTGCTGATTTAGAAAATGAACTCCATTTTGTCCCATCACATCAGGATTTTTTGTAAATCGATATCGACATTTTTGCTTATTTGAAAAGGAATTCACTCAAACAATTTTGCATCTACTATCTGGCAACAGTATTTTTTTATCCATGTAAATGTATGTAAAATAATCGATTCTCGGTGAAGCAAATTGATTTTTCAGTAATCGATTACTTTTTAATAGGTTTAAGTGGATGAAAACAACTGTTTTTATATTGCACGAGCAGCCTCTGGTCGAGGATAAAACAAAAAGTTCCCACGAATTTAAACTTTTTACATCACATTATGGTGCAGTTTCTAGAAAAATATCATCTACATACTATTTTAATTTATTATAGACAACTGACCAAGAGGAGCAGATATTATGTATGTGTACATGAAAGTTTCAAAAAAATTTTAAACTGAGCAAAAAACAAAACAAAACAAAAAAGTTTCTATTTAAGTACGTACACTTTTTGTATAAAACTTCTTTTTGATGTTCTTCTTTTATGTTCAATCTCAGGCCTATCTCGTATTCGTGTTAACATCCAACAGTAGACGGCGAGCATGATCTTATCCCATCTTTCTTTTGAGCGCTCCACATCTTTGATGTCTTGATGGAGCCTTTAACATTGTTCTTCGCTGACTGATCCTAAATTTGCGAGTGAAAAAGTAGACATGTGAGTGAAGGACATGTATTTTGACACTAATGGAGCAACCTAACGATTGAAATTTGTCCATCATATACATTACAATTGGTTTATAGTCAAGATTCTTATAATTACACAGAATTTTGCTGACGATTTCTTTGAAGGCAACCCAAGCTTCTTTTTCCTTTGTTGTCATACTAGTCTCAAATTCTTTATCCTTCATAAGCTTGTGGGTATTTGGACCAACAAAGATTTCCTCTTTCAACTTGGCTTCGGATAAATCTGAAACGTTTTGCACAGGCATTTGAAACAATCGCAATCATTTGAAACAGTACAATTTTTGTCTCAACTAAACTGTTCCGAATCACATTCTTAGTGCTTGGTTTATGATTTTGTCTTTTCGGCAATTCTTTTTTGACCCAATGTTGAGTCTTGTCACAGCTGTCTCACTCACAAATGCAACATAGACACTTTGTGTATCCGCCTTGTGGACCAAAAAGCATGGAGGTAACTTTCAAATCACCGCAAACGATCCAAACGGTGTCGGCATATTTAATTTTGTTGAGGACGTAAGCCAGGTTTTAATAGCGTTCTTTTAAATGCACCGAGTATCCAACTGCTACAGATGCATACTGGCTTCCGTGATGAAGAAGGACAGCTTTAAGGCTCCTTTTCGATGAATGTATAAACAGCCTCCATTCATCTTCATCGTAGGTGATATTAAAATTGCTCATCAATCCGGGAACATCAGAACAATTGACCAGGTTCTCCCCCTCCTCAAAGTACTACTTAACAAATTTCTTTTCTCGATTCCTGTAACAATAAAAAGCGGTTCCTTTGGACAATAAATTTCTTTTATTTCAATCTGGAGCCCAACAAATCTGCTGTCTCTGTCAAAAGGCCCAGATCTCTAGTTAGGTCACTAAGTTCAACCTGAGAGATGGACTGAGGTGATTAGCTTCCAGAGGGCTTATATTTATTATCGGAGCCTTGAACCTCTGGATGTTCCGAGTCTGAAGACCGTGAAAAGATGACTTTGCAATTCAATTGAAGGCAAAGGCACTGTCACATCAGGTCCATGAGGAACGGGGTGTATGTACGATGGAATGATCATAAAAATCCAGATAAAATTGAATTTTTCAAGAAAACGTGACGTGACAGAATTTTTTCATTATTTGTTTTTAAATTAGCACCAAAAAATACATAAAGATCAGCTATCAATTCTCTTGTATTTATTTCATCGCAGGCCTGTGTTATTAGCATTTGATAAACAGATGGAACTATGAATAAAAGGATTTGACATGTCCTCAAAATGGTGCAGCTTCAATTGTAACCGATTCCGCAGGGGCTGATTACCACCGGGACAATCTTTCATTAGTAAATAAGAATAGGAATTTTCTCTTTATGTAACCCTTTCAGGTGCAAACCACTACCGGTGCTAAAATATTGAAATGAATGAATGACACCGGAATGACGAAATTTATTTGGAAATTAGTAAAGCTATATTTCACTTACATAATAAATATAAATTTTTATACCGTAATTCTGGTGTCATTGTGGAATTTGGGAATTTCAATTAAGTGGTTTCATAAACATACAACCACCTTTGAAAGGATTAAATGCCTTATTCAAGGAAAATTTCTGTCATAATTAAGACAAAAATACCTATTCGTGGATGTTTGCCACGGAGCAGCGATAGTCAGGTGTCCTATGCTTGTGCCATATTGCAACTATATAAATAACCCTACTGTCAAGTTCAGTGAAAAGTGCAAACATCAGTAAAAGCAAATAGAAAATTTTGCATTACTTATGACGGAAATTTTGCATGAATAAGACGTCTAAATAAGATGAAAATTTCCATTCAAATTTGTTGGTGGAAGTTTGCTCCGACAGTAATCTTATCATTTTATATCTGATGTAAACAAACCACAGCTGCCATCTTCTGACTAAATCTTCAGCAGCTTCAAAAGGAACTGGTAGACACTACACTATGTGCCTGCTCCGCTTTATCCGTTGATAAAAATCTACTAAAAACTAGAATGCGCAAAAGAGCATTCAATTGATATTTAAAAATGTAATGCTACACATCTTTACAATAAATCATTTTTTATAGGTTTTTCATTAATTTATATGCATTTTTGTTTTTTAAACATAATTCTTCGTATCTTTGCGTAAAATTATATGTTTTTATTGTAGAGAAGGTGGAATATGGAGCACTTTTTGGAAGTAGATAAATATGATTATTTAAAATGTAAAAATTGCACAGGTCACTTTATTACCACTTGCGTAGTACATCTAAGGATCAAAGGTTTATGAAATAATAATAAAAAAATATAGAAAAGACAATTTTTTTTAAACGCACTCCAAAACGAGTTTTTTTTAAAACAGTGGCAATATGCATTAGAGACCGTATTGTACCAGATTAGTATTGTACCATCGAAAAGTGCATATGAAGTTATGCATAGAAGTTGCCTAATGACAACTGTGAAAAGTGCATATGAAGTTATGCATAGTTATGCATAAGTGAAGTTATGCATAGAATTGAGCCAATTTTTTTAAGCTTTTGGCTATGGCAAGCAGGTCCTCCCTTAATTTGGGAAAAATCCGCATGTAGGGGGCGCTGTACTAGCGATATTTGTGTCATTTTGAATACTGTATACCATCGAAAAATGTATGAAGTTATGCATAGAATTGAACCATTTTTTTGTGTATGTTTTTGACCATAGCAAGAAGGTCCTCCCTGAATTTGGAAATATTCTGCCGAAAAGGGGTACTATAGTAGCAAATTTTGTTTAATTTTCTTGATTTTTCGTTGTTCTATTGTACACCGCCGGTTGGTGTATCGACGGAAACTTCCCATCCTGATAAGCCGACTATTCGTTAACAGCTGGTATACAACAGAATAACGAAAAAACTATTGATTTTAATAAATATCATGATCGAGGATTAACTCGTTTTTGCTTCGATTAATTGACTGAAGCAGAAATTTAACTTGAAAGTCAAAGTTGATATAGTATTGAACTAATAAAAATGAAATATTGACATTTGTAACAACTTTTTGAAATCTTACGATAAATGAGACAGAAGAAAGTTTTGGGATTGTCACATCCAACTAGTTTGTTTTCAAATCAGTTTGTTAAATTTACGTGACAGTCATTTATTTCAAAATATTAAAAACAGAATTATTTTGTCTGTGAAAGGGTTAAACAGAAAATCCCGAAATATTGTCATGAGGGAGTATTTAGGATTAGTATTATTCCTATGTAACAATATATATATATCAAGTGAAAATTAGTATTAAAACTCTTTTTAAAATGTCATTAACAATTTTCTGATGTGTGCTTTTGGCCTAGGTTTCTGATATTTTTCGGCCTCGGATTCCGAAAATAGAGATCAAATTCATCTCTAATATGGATAACCGGAAAAATCTAAGAAATCGTCCCTAAAAATTACATAATCTCCTTTTCCGAGATTAATTACATGATTCTGAAGATAGGTATTATTACTTACTATTACAATCCATTGACAAATTAAGAGGAATCTCATACATGAGAAAATTCCATATAAACCTAATTTTTTAAAATTTTTTATCCGCGACGAAAACCTACAACCTGTTATCCTATAAGTGAAATCGACGATTGTACCCTTTATGTTTATTTAAAATCTAGAGAAAACAACGTCTCAATGAAACTAATATGCAAACCGGGAACATTTTTTTTTTAAATACTTGAGCTTCAACTTTTAATATCTGGTGTCTGTTTAATTTAAACTAAATAACTACTTTCAATTTCTAAAATATATTTTTCTCTAAAATTTAATAAGCATATGACTTCAAATTAAAAGCTCTGCCTCTGAAATCATAGTTACAAACAATTTTTTTACCCTCATATTCTTAAAAAAACTTTAAGCAATAATATTGTATAACTAAGTTTGCATTTGAATTTTCTTATCCTGTGTCTGTACCACTTTCAAAACTATATATTGGGTTTTCTTCTTCGATTACTCCAAGACTTCCCCATTCAAAATTTTATATCTGAATTATTTATTACCCACCGAATTAACATCATAAACTACCTAATTTATTTAATGGCTTGAAAGATTATTATATTTAATGTGTTATCAACGTGATCAAAAATTAATTACAGGTACATACAATCTTTTTAATAACGACTTTAACTTCTGTTTTGATATTACCCATTTTCTTTAATATTAGAACCTTTGTTGTAACATATATAGATTGAGGAAAGGGGGTATCAAAACTTGGATTTCCTAAACGGCTTCAGATATGCTTATATGTTTAAATGAGAAGTGTAAAAAATACATTAGAAGGGGTTTCATTAATTTTGCAAAGAGTGTGAAATATTAGTTTTGACATATTTTGCATAAATATTTATCAAAGTTATATATCTGCAAAAATGTTTTTTTTAACTAAATGGTTTCTGGACATCTGTTAACTTCGTCCACAGAAAGAGTCCATGAAAGATTGAATTTATTGCTTGCGTAGAAGCTTGTGCATTGTTAGTAAACACTTTAGAATTTCTAAAGAGTATGGCAAGTAGTATTCCCAAATATGAAATATTTTCTATTTAAAAATTCCAAATTTTCGTAAGAAAATTTTAATAGTTATCTTTTTTATGTAACTAGGGGGCTCTGCCCTTAAGAGCTACACTTGCCAACCCACGTCCAAACACTGCAGGCTCAAAAAAAAAGAAAAAAAAAACAAAAAAAATACCGCTAGGTTGGTCTGTTCTTAAAATTATAGAAGATTAATTAATAGCATCACGACCAATGGCGATATTCTGTAAGCGGTTTGCCATTCATTTTTCATTTATTTATTTTTATTTATTTATGTATTTATTTATATATTTTGACTAAGTAGTTTCATTGGTTCTCAATGCCGGATGCACTGCTGTCACGAACTGAAAACCATGTTTCAGCAAATATTTTTAAGTATCTTATACTAAAATAATGTGTTGAATCTTAAGTGAATATGGCAAAAAGCTTTGAGATGAGAGCAATAAATGACTAAAAATAGCATATTTTGAAAAGAAAAACATATGTATATTTAAAAAATTTATTACTTTGCCAAATTCCCGATTTTTTATACCTATATTTTTATACAATCGCGCAATTTCTGAAATTAAATAAAGCGATCATTTTTGTAAGAATTTACCAATATTAAAAAAATTGGAGGCTTACAACTATGATACGCTTAATATTATAAGGGTTGCCCAAATGAAAGTGGCATTGCTCTAATAACTCCGCCATTTGCAGAGAAATACCACTGAGCATGCTCCAAAGAGGGCGCAGGGTGCTGGGAATGCATGCGATATTGTCAGATTCCACCAGATGCGTGTGTGACAGCGTGAGAGCATGTTAACTCCTTGAGAGGTGGTCGCCTAATTTAAACAAGATTCTCACCAGAAAATTTTAACTAAATTTTATATTTTTAACTTTGGAGGAAAACTGTTCAAAATTTGCTTTTTAATATTTAGAGACATTTTCGCTTGCCCTTCAAGGGGTTAAAGGGCATCGTTTGTATCATGGATGCATTCCAAACGGTGGCAACGCGCGGTCGTGCAATTTTTAACAATGTGTGCTAGTGAAATATTTCGTCGATCAGTATTCCGATGGTGTAGGGATTTTCGTTGTGGAAAAAGACCACGTGTGCTTGATTAGGTGTCGTGACCAGTCCTCTGTACTGCTATGCTGCAAACGATGACTTTTAAGGTGCTCCCACGCTGTCACACACGTATCTGGCAGGATCTGACGATATCGCATGCATTCCCAGCACTCTGTGCCCTCTATAGAAGCATGCGCAGCGCAGTCATCTTTCTCTTCAAATGGCGGAGTTATTACACCAATGCCACTTTCATCTGGGCGACCTATATACATCCTGCTTCAAAATTTACCAATTTAATAAACTTCTTCCCTGCCTGTTTGGCTTTTGATTCTTTCCTGTTTTATCCTTTTGCTCCAGTTTCAAATCCTGCTATCAATTCAGGAGGTATATCATTTATTTATTTTTTTAACCAGCATTAAAGGTTTTCAAGCATGTTCAGAGAACTGTTTTTTTGGAAATATGCATTCAAACCGTCTATTAAATCTTTAATTTCAATAACATTTAATAATGAATAATTAATAATTTTTAATCATGTGATTGTGCGCGCTCAAAAGTACAGGCATCTCCCGACTTACGTATTACGCGATCTACGTAAATTCGCAGTTACGTAATTAAAGTCGAAAATTACATTTGTGAACATACTAGCGCATTTGATACGCAGTTGCATACTTTTGATATTTATTTTAAAGTAAAATATATGGATATAAACCATAATCGTAACATAGTTTATATTTAGAGTTATATTTTTATCGGTATGTAGTATATACAATCATATCTATAATAAAACAACTTTATTGTTAATTATTCATAGTAGTCATCTAGTTCATATTAAATACAGTTTGTGCTTATCAGGTATTATTTTATTTTGTGAGTGCTATAATTTGTCTTGCCATCTCGAAATTCATGGAGAATAGGTAAAATTAGCCCTCTTTAATTATTTCTTATTTTTATAGTCGTTTGATGTAAATTCAAAATTGGTATAAATATATTCATCAATGGTAGATTTATAAGACCCGTATTCCACAAGGTATTTCAAAAGTGCTCTTTAAATTTGTGTTTATATTTTTTCTTACTTTTATAGTTTAAATCCTCTAAATACTGTCGCTTGATGCTTTATTTACAAAACATTACTGTGCAAATAATATATATATGTATATATACACACATAAATGAAAATTTGTCTGTCTGTCTGCCTGTAATGCTATACAAATCCACAGTTTGGAAGCCAGAATTGTGAAATGTTATGCAAATGTGCATTAAAACACGACCGAGGCAGCTAAAGCAATCCAGAATCGAAATAATTTATAGTTAACTTTTAATTAATAAAAACCACCAATTTAAGAGCAATTTCCTATAAATTTAAACATTTTTCGTTATAGCAGCAGCCAACAATTAAAAATTCACAATAAAATCCTTCTTTTTTTTATGTTCAACCCGTAATCGTGCGAGTTCTTTAACCAATGTGAGATATACATATTACGTACTCCACGCTGCAATACTAAAAAGCTGTAGCGGGTATTACGATAATTCTTTTACCTCACATGCAAATAATTAGAAATATACATACTAAGTGCGTCACGCTGCAATACTCAAAAGCTCCAGCGGGTATTACGAGGATTCTTTTACCTCACATGCAAATAATTAGGAATTATTTAATTGCGCTTAATTATTATTAATTTTTAAATAAAGATAAACATTTTATCAGGAACATCAACAAAACTTTTTATTCTATTTATTCACTTATTCCGAATATATCGTTTTGTCGTCTGCTGCCAGTGACATGATAAATTAAATTTTATTTAAAAAAATGCGCAGTAGTAGGAAAATATTTTACTAAATTGAACTGCTATTTTTAATTTTGGTTTTAGAATTAAATTCACGAACTCCCGTGCTTAGAACGGGTTAATCAGCTAGTATATAATAAATATAGCAGTTTCTTACAAAATTTTACCTAAGCAACTTACAAGTTCAACTTATGTAAAATTCAAGTTACGTAAAACTTTACGGAACGCATTACTTGCGTAAGTAGGGGGATGCCTGTATTTAGCTGAGATTTTTTATAGATAAACATATTTTATTTATTAACCCCTTAACGCTCGAATTAAATTACGGTTTAAAAATTCAAATTGCTTATTGGCACCGCTTTTATAAAAAAGAAATATTCTCCTTATTTAATCACAGGTAAAACGATACTAAAATACAGCCAATTTCACTATTTTATAAAACTGGTGGGAATCAA
The DNA here is from genome assembly GCA_963932465.1 of Maratus speciosus. Lineage (NCBI taxonomy): Eukaryota > Metazoa > Arthropoda > Arachnida > Araneae > Salticidae > Maratus > Maratus speciosus. The sequence continues at coordinate 202,793,223 of OZ010794.1, read as the reverse complement.
ACAATTTGAATAAAAGACACAGCCCGTGAATATGACGGAACGAGAATTAAGGGGTTAATTTAAAACTCTTTAGATGAATAAATTTTTATTTGGACAGTAATATGATAAGCATACATTTTGTGTAATATTTAGAGTTCAATTATTTTAATCCATTTGTATCATTGGTGTGTATTTCAGGAACTTTTATTTTATTCAAAAATTCGGATGAGTAATTTTTTCTTTATGTAATGTCAGAAATTTCCTGATCACATAAAGTAAATGTCTTCTTTAAGAACTTCCGGTATGGATTCGGAAATTCTGAATAAAAAGAAATTCCTGAAATTGACTCATATATGCGTCAATGATGCAAATGAGTTAATAAATGATTTATTTTAAACCTAAACAAAATAAATAATACTTTGTTCCTTTTGAAACCCATTTACATCAGCATTTAAACAAAAAATTCATCTGAAACATTAAAAAGAAGTACTTTCGAAAATATACCTTCAAACAAAACTTTTTGATGCTTTTACTGTCATAATTACGAAAACATATTAACAAGAATATTGAAAAAACAATTTAGCTTTTAAATTTAATTATGCTGCGTGTATGCCCATTTTCATAATTATAAATATTGTTTTCGTTCTTCGCTTTTTTTCCTAGTCATTATCTATTCAAACATTGATCTCTGAATTATTAGCCACGTAACTAGTATCGTAAATTATTTAATTTAGGTAATGGTCAGAAAGATCTTTACATTTAATACATTATTGAAGATTATCACAATTAAAAATTATAGGTAAATAAAACAATTTCGAAAATGAATTTACCGTGTATTTGATATTTCTCTTTTTATTATTATGTTAAATTTTTATGGTAAAGGATAAACATTGATTTCATTATTCTTAATTTATTTTGATAACAATTTCTACTGAAAATTAAAAGTGCTGAAATATTAAAAATTATGCGCAAGATGTTTTCAATAACCATTAATAATACACATTAATTGTTTGATAAAATTCAAGTAGAATGAAACGAAAAAAAATATTCATCGAATTCAGAAAAAATATGTTTCGCTAGACATCATTGTGTGAGGCTTTGAGAACCAGAATAACCTATCCCATATTCTTGTGAAAAATGAGATTGAAGTGTGAAAACCAGTGTTGCCAGATTGGGGGCTTTTTTGTCCCCAGATTGTTGATTGTCACCGATTTTTTGAAATAGAAATATTCGGCCAATTTAAAAATAGATTAATAATTTTGAAAATAAGGCGAATTACATTATTTAAAAAAAGTGGTGACAGTAAAATAATCTGAATTAAAAAAGTCCCCAATCTGGCAACACTGGTGAAAACATTGTATTCCACGCCATCTATTTCCTGCATAATGAATTTTTTTAATTTCGAAAGTATTTAAGTGATACGAGGGTTGCATTTTATGGTTTTACAAATGACCAATAGAAGGCGCTACTGAAATTTGTCTTCAGGATATTCGTAAAATTCACATTTTTTAATCTTGGAATCAGTGGCATCTTAGAAATCGTCTGCTATTTTGTTTACAGTTCTAAAGAAGCAAGTGGGTGAAGAAAATGGAAAAAACTCGTGAAGGTTTCCGTTGGATGATTTTTTATGGTTTTAAGAAAAGTCTCACTTGACAAGAATGCTTAATATCGCTTCGTGAAACTTTTGGTAATGAAGCACCATCAGAAAAGACTGTTTACAATTGGTTTGCAAAATTTCGTCGTGGTTGTGCGTCCGTCAATGATAAATCTCGCGAAGGACGACCAAAATCGGTAGTGATTCCAAACAGCATCGATGCTGTGCGCAAGATGATTTAAGAAGACCGGCATGTCACGTATTGTGAGATATAAGCATCCCTTGGCATATCACAGACTGCAATACATTCGGTTTTGCACCAAACATTTAACTGCTAAAAATATTTGTTCCAGATGGATTCCGCATAATTTGACAGAATCTCAAAAAAAGAGGCTCGTGCAAATTGGTGTAAGGAAATGCTGAAAAAATTCAAATTTGGAACTGCAAAATCCGTATACAACATCGTTACAGGTGACGAAATTTCGATATATTCGTATGAGCCGGAAACTAAACAACAATCCACTGTTTGGGTGTTTCCAGATGAACAGAATCCTACGAAAGTTGTTCGTTTAGAACACACTTTCAAGAAAATGATTTCTTGTTTCTTCGGCGTTACAGGACATTCCGCAACCATTTCTTTAGAGGATAGAAAAAGTGTTAATGCTAAATGGTGTACAGAAATTTGTTTGCCAAAAGTCATCAACGAAATCAGGAAAAAGCAACAAAAAACGCCGCATTATTCTTCATCACGACAACGCCAGTTCCCCCACAACACGTGAAACAATTGATTATTTGAAGGATAAAAATATCGAATTAATGTCTCATTGCCCATATTCACTTGATTTGATACCTAACGACTTTTTCTTGTCCCCTTATGCCAAACAAAAAATGCGTGAGCAGAGATTTTCATCACCTCGTGAAGCTGTTGATGCCTTCCAAAATTATTCTCCTATGTTTCTGGGATATGAACTTCAGAGTGGAAGAACTGTTTCCAGAATTGGTTTGAACAAGTGGAAAAGTGTATAAATCTTAAAGGCGAATATTTTGAAAGACAGCAAAACAGTTTGTTCCCCAAAAAAGTTTTCTTCCTACTTTTTTTTTTAAAACTTAGAAGGCAACTACAGCCAGTTTAATAGATAGTTCAACGTATCGTGTAAACCAAGCTGCCCTTTCAAAAGTGGATGTAAAAGTGTAGTTTGGTCACTCTAGCACTGCCAACTTAATCACAACAAACTGCCTGAAGAAATTTGTCTCCACTAGCCACTTTTAAAAACGGCTTAAAACAATTCCATAGCAATTTGTTCCAAATTTTCAAAAGTATTTTTCTCGAAATTTTAGCTTGCAAGGTTGGTCTACTCTATTTCTGAACAGCTTATACATAATTGCTATATTTTATGTTTTAATTCATTTGCAATACAAGTTTTATTTTTTAAATATCTAGAGTTCCCAAAGTTCGCAGCAAAAGTAAAATGCTTTTAATGCTTTTAAAAAAATCTATAGGTCGGAGAGTCTTGCGTTGTTCAAATTAATATTCCCAAATTAATATTCACTGTGATACAAGATTTTGTATGACACGAAAAACAACAATTTGTTTAAAATCTTGGTAGTAGAGTGAACTTTACATTTTCTAAAAGGTAAGAAAGGGGGGGGGGGTCTTTTGAAGGTTCAAATTATGTTTGGCAGAAACTGATAAATTACTACCTTTTGGCTGACAGTCGTAATGTAAAAGTATTATGTCTGAGAGATATTCAATACGAAAGGGATTTCTTTCCTACTTCTTCCTTACTTTTAGACGAAAATAAATAACGTTGAAATAAAAAGTTTCGTTTGTATTAGCAGTGATCCTGCTTTAGAAACTCGTAAAAAGCATGTTAATTTAATGTAGTTTAAACAATGAACCATTCTTAACGTGCAACTTGCTCGTTTTAACCGTGCTCGTATTAAACGAGTTCTACTCCTATTTCCTCTGTCTGGGTATGCATATGGTTAATTCCATGAAAACTTGTCATGTCTGTCACACAGCTGAAAATCGCTATGCTTATTGGCCGTCGCTATTTTCGAAAAGTTAGCTTTGCGTTATTCAATTGATGAGATATCTCCGATAAAATAAGCCACATTTTTCCGTTCTAAAATACTGGTAGCCAAAAATCGCAGTATGTGACAGACATGACAAGTTTTCCTGGAGTTAGCCATATGTATGTATACTGGGCCGTATTATGAACATTTGCAGCATATACAAAGCCCCATCAGTAAGAAAAAACATAATATTTCTTGCCTTATTTATTTATTTTTTAATTCACAACTATCTAGGTATAAATAGCTTCATATTTAAGAATTATGTTAAATTTATGCTATTTTTTTTTAGTATTTTTAACCTGCTCGGGACTATGGGTGCATATATGCACCCTCAAAAAGTGCATAAAACTCTTGAGTTTGATACCAGTAAAAAAGAGAAGTAAAATTGATTTTATTTAATTACGACATTTTATTATCACGACAATCGTGATCCAAAAAGTTAAGTCAAATAATTAACAAAAAGTGGTGTAAACGAATAAAATTCGTGTAAAAGATATGCCGTTCCTAAACGGGTTAAGCCTTTAATCCTCGTCCCTGTGACTTTCAAAGGCAGTGTAGGCTACATTTTTAAAATTTAGATTGTTTTATTCCCACCAGTTTTTTATAATAGTGTAATTGGCTTAATTGTTGCATCACCATTATCTGCCATTAGATAAGGTGAATATTCCTACTTTCAAAAAAATAGGGCTGGCATTCAAACAATCTGAAGTTTTAAAAACATTACCCACACTTATCGGACGCGATGCTTAAGGTTTAACCCTTTCCGGCAGTGTTGCCAGTGGGCTACTTTTTTAAAATTAAGATTTCTTGAATGCCGCCACTTATTTGAAAAGGTAAAATTGCCTTTGTTTACGCCATAATTAATATGTCATTAAATAAGGCACATTTTACAATTTCAAAATAGTGGTGCCAATCAAGAATTTGAATTAAAAAAAAGTAGCCTGTCTGGCAACACTGCTTTCCGGCTCAGTGTACCCGGGTCGGGATGCCTAAATTTAATTCCAAACTTACAAACGGCACCAAGAATGTTTGAATAAAATTTTGCATTAACAATGAAAACGTACAGTAGCAAGTTTTCAATTTCGAAAAAAGTCGTATACAAATTCCGGTGTAAATCGATGATTTCATCATTTTACAACAAAATTTGTCTGTGCCGGAAATGGTTAATGTCACGGAAATTTTAATAATATTGAAAGTTTGCAAATACATTCTAATATTTGTTTTTGAAAAATTAATTACATTTTTTAATCTAATACGAATACAGGCCTCATAGTGGTCATAACTATTTTTTAATTATTCGTATTATACATATATATATTATTTTTAAAAATCTTCGACCGATGTGTACGCGACTTTCATTATTAAAAAGATTAATTTCGTTCTTATTTTTTCTTTCTAAATTCTTCTCTTCCAAAAAAGGATCCTTGAATTACTAGGTTGAGCAAAAAGTTCTGGGAAATTTGTGAAAGTTGCGTTGTTATGCGCAAATTAACAACAAAAGCAATCAGGAGTATTCTTCAAAGTAAACACCGTCATAGATCACGACTTTCTGCCATCAATCTGCCAGATTCCGGATTTGCTGAAAGTACCATGGCGGCTCCTTGAAGTCAAAAAACTCTTAAGATGCTTTTTCAACTTCATTAAAGGATTCAAATCGCCGGCACTTGAAGAAGTTTTGCATTGATCGAAAGAGGTCATAATCGGATGGAGCCACGCCTGGACTGTACCATTAGTACTGCTATATACAATACAAATTCTCGTAACTATTATATTAAGAATTTCCCAGAACTTTTTGCTCAACCTAATATTAGCCACGTAAATAATAAAATAATAACGTAAATTATCCAATTTAGTTAATGCTTACAGCTCATTATGTTTAATGCGTTATGGACATATATACATGTATATATATATGTGTGTGTGTGTGTGTCTGTAGGTAAGGGTAATTTTTCTGAAAATAAATTTGGCTTCTCTTTGATAGTGTTATTTTTATTCCCTTTGCTCATAATGATTTCTTTGCTGTACTACTTACACATTATTTCTGTTATTTTTGACGAGTCCGAATTTAAAATCCTAATGTGCTAATATTGACAGTTTTCAAAATTTCCAGTTTTAGGACAAAATGTACATTTTTTTCAAATAAGTATTATAATTTAGTTTAAATTTAACTTATTAATAAACTAGCATACAAAATTATTAATATTTTAATATTATGTTCGAGTGAAAAAATTTACTATATTTCAGTTGTTTGACGACATTTAAAAAAAAAAAAAATTAAAAGAAAAACAGTGACCGTCGGTGTTTTGCAGACGAAAAAGTACAATATTCAAATATTCTTCTTTTCAGCTTTGCTTATAAAATATCTCTATGGCTACGTTACTTTCCATAAGTAGGCACCACAATTTTTAATAATGGACTTATCACTTCAAAACAACACAGCACTCTATACTTTAGTAAAAAGAATGTTTAATAAAACTCTGTACTACAAGACATACTTCTATTTACAGGATGGCTGTACATATTTACAAAATTGTGAACGACAGAAGAAATCCGCGGAGGAGACTTTGACTCGGAAACATCTCCACCTTCTTCCCACCTCTCATAAAAACTCAGGGAGGAAAATAATAAAGCAATACGCGTACATTTACATTTCACAACCTCATCATCGCGCGTGTCTTAGAACACTGCCGGAAAACTAACCAGATGGAATGACGGGAGGAATCTATTTGACAGCCGATATAATTAGGATTGTCGTATAGTGCTGCCACCTAGCGGAATAACGTTTAATATAATATATTTGTTACATCACATTTTTTTTTTATCATCGTACCTTGCGCCCACATTTGCTTTCTGTTTATTTATCTCCTTCAGACCCAAATACACATTCATTGATTTTGCACAAACCAAAGGACACCATAGATGACAGAAAAAGCCCTTTTACTGAACTTTATATTTTATTAGGCTGGTAATTTATGGTCACAAATACGGATATAAAATGACTAACACCCTTAAAATATCAATTTAATTATCAATAAGCTGAATTACGCAGCATTAAATTGAAGGCCTTTAATTCACTGAATTATTTACAAATTCTCAAAACTTTTTATTGTAAAGCGTTTAAGTTAATTAATTATGAAAATTCTTAGTTTCTTGGGCACACTGTCTGGAATGCATTTTGCAATCTCAGATAGAATTAACACTTATTTTATGAAGAAATAAGCATCAGTGCTGCCATTTATTGCTTTTGATCCAAAGCCAAAATCATTCAACGCTATTGAAGTAAAAACATCAAATAGTTTAGTTTATATCCTCCTCATTCAGAAGAGGTTAAACAAATGGGCTGTACCATTTTTTCGGGGGGATTTTAAATTGAAGCATCATTTGTAAGTATTTTTTCCTCAAAAATGGTTACTGTGGATATCGCCAATGCCGTGATGCGTCGTCAGTACGAAAGGACATGTGTACAGAGTGCAGAAATAATCAGTTTAGACAACATATGTGAAAATTGTACGGATTTTTCCAAGGTTTGTCAAATATGCAGAGCTGTCTTATAACTATCACAGCATGAGAAACTATAATGTTTTCCCCTTACACATACCTTCCTGCTCCGATTTTGTAGAAAATGTATCGAAGAAGTAGAAGAAACAAGTGAAAACAAAAAATGAGATACTGACGAAAAGAAATTGCTATGACGTCCAATTTCGTTATATTGTTTAACATTATATTTCTTTCGTGTGTGATTGTGAGGTATATTCTGAATCTAAAAAGCTTTTTTGATTAATTGTGTTTTTATGCCTATGAATCGTTTTAGAAATTGTTTTATTTTTCACAAATTTTGTCTTATAAAGTTAAGATCCTGCAAAATCGTTACTATATTCTTCTTCTGTAGACATTTGAAGGTTAATAAACGTTGGATATATATGCGCCTAAGAGGGACTTAAGAAAGCATGCTTTATACCAATTTCAATTAAAAAATCTGTTAATATTTGAATAAAACTAAAATGATGTATTACAGTTGCAATTGTTTGCTATTTTCTATAGCGTCTATATATTCTACCTTAATCCTTACCGGCGCGGAGTAATTCTGTTTATAAACTGATGAAATAATGGATTGATACCGCAAATTATAAACGAATTTATTAAAAAATACGAACTTGCTTATTTTCATGTACATTATAATAGGAAAAGTTTAGTTAAATATTCTTGGCGCCGTTTGTCAGTTTTGGAATTAAAATTAGGTGTCCTTTTTTAAGGACATTGCGTCGGTAAGGGTTAACAAAATACAGAAGAAGCCATATTGAAACAAAATTTTGTGGAATGGCACACCATAGGTGAAATATAGCGTATCGTCTTATTATTTTATTTTATTTATATTTATTTATTAAAACAACTACAGATTTTATTTAATTTCATCATAGTTTATTTTTTATTTGAACATACATAAAATAAAATCTCAACTTAACAAGAAATATTTTATAAATAAGGCTCATAAAAATGAAAAATGATTAAAAATAACCAAAATTGATTAAAAGCCTGCCAAAAAGTTTGAAAAATACTCTAGTATATAGAAAAGTACAATTCATTACTTCCGCGCATTAACCCTCTGTCTACCAGAAGGGTCCAATGGACCCGACATGTACATTCAAAATATTTATTCAAACCAGAAATTTCTTCAAAACAAACTAAATGTATAAATCAGACAATAATAAGTTAAATAAACAAATTAAATAGTTCTAAGTAAAAATTCTGGTGTAGAATGTTTTTATAAAACTTGAGTAAAATTTCCGGTAGTTCTAGGGTTAAAAGTGTGATGCGGTCGCGGTAGAAAGTGGATCCCTTAGTCGTTCCACTATGTAGTCAATGCCATAAGAACGCAATCGAAAATTGTTTTAACTCCTTGGGTACATTTGACGACTGGGACTCGTCATGCATTTGGCCACTAGAGGTTATTTTTATATTTTATTAATACCACTATATAAAGGAAAATATTTTGTAGTATTTTTCTCTTGCACATACTGTCAAAGTGTATATGAAAGATTTTTGTTTTGAGAAAGTGGTGCGAGATAGAGTAAAAAATAAAATAAAATAAATAAATAAAAAATGAAAAAAAGGTAGTCTCAGCCCTGAAATAAATCCATACCAAAGGGGTTAAATGAGAAATAATGAGACAAATTAAATGTATCTCATTTTGATTTATAGCATTGACTATGATACTAGTGACTATTTGTAATATAATCCTCAGCAAAAGTTTAGACACTGGTGATTTTTAACCTTTAAATAAAAAATACGAACACTTGGGTTATGCAAATGGCTGAACTTATTTTTAAATACATTTTAAACGTTTTAGGACATAAATAACGGTTTTAATGTAGGATATTATTTAATTTAACTGAAAAAAGTGAAATTTGCATATTGCAAATGTTTAGACACTTTTGTGATTTTTTGACAACTGTTCACGGAAAAACGCAAATTTCAAACTTATGATGTCTCATGCATGAAGTATTTAAGTGCACCATCGGTTAGTGAAGATGTCGCGAGCTAGAAATTTTCACTCAGATGAAGTAATTAAAACATGGAAGCTGAAATCGGAAGCAAAGACTATTGCAGAAATTTCAGCTACTTTGAATCGTCCTACGAAGTCTGTCTCTCAAGTACTGTCTAAGGGTGACTCTTTCAAAGCAAAAAATAGATCTGGAAGACCTCGTGCGGACAGAAAACGAGATTATAGATGGATCCATAAACTGGCATCTAGACAAATGATGACTGCTAATCGCATTAAAAGTGAGTCAGAGCTTTCTGTGTCAACGCATACTTTCGTAGATGAATTAAAGAAAGAGGTACACTAGTTTATATGAAAATGATAAAACAACCAGCCTTAAAATCTCACAACAAATTGGCCCTTTTCCGTCGCGGAATAATTCTGTTTATAAAACTAATGAAATAATGCACTGAAACCAGAATATACAGACGAACTTAATAGTAAATATGAACTTGCTTATTTTCACGTACATCGTAAAAGGAAAATTTCAATTAAATCTTCTTGGTGCCGACTGTCAGTTTTGGAATTAAAATTATGTGTCCTTTTTAAAGGCACCACCCTCGAAAGAGTTAATGATTTGGGCCTCACTTTGTTTTAATTCTCAAGTTTCTCTGGAGTTTCTGAATGGTCGCCAAGCAGCGTAAGTCTACATTCATACATTGGAAAACAATTTACAGCCATTTGGTGAACTTTTAGCTCTTCCAAAGCATGTATTTGAGCAAGTTAATGCGTCTATCCATGTTGAATCCAAATCAAAAAATAGCTTTAACTCTCAAAATATTACTGTTCTCGACTGACCCGCGTATAGCCCTGATCTGAACCCAATCGAAAACTTTTGTGGCATCATATCTCATACGGTTTATGCAATTTATTGACAATACTCCTCTGTAAATGAACTTCGATCCGCTGTTAAACTTTTTTGGTACGAAATAGACCGCCAAGTGATGCAGGATTTAGTTTCTTCGATAGAAAGTCACATTTTTGCATTAATAGCAGAAAATGTAGTTGCTGTTCGATTTTAATTTATGGATATTTTTCTTTTAACCCCTTGAGGGTCACCGGTATATATTATATACCGCCTATGATTAATGGAGTTTTACATCAGAAAAAATTTATTAAATATTACTTTTCTAGCTTTGCTGGAAACAAGCCGTAAAATTGCTTTTACTTATTTTGAAATAGAATTTTTCAATGACTCCGGTGGGAATTCAGCATTACACAAACGTAACTGCTTGCCCCTCAAGGGATTAACAGACAAATTGTCTATACTTTTGCCACAATGTTAAATCTGTTGGTTTTTTTTTTGTCTTTATATATTATGTAAAGTGATTAAACAGTAATTAAAATTTATTGTTTGTGTATGAAAGAAAAGTCCCCAGTAATATATGACAGTTAAGTTGCAAAAACTCGTTACATACTTCTCAGTGCAGAAGCATAATAGATCATTGTCTAAACGTTTTCTGAGCACTGTATCACAGTTACGTCACATTTACTAGCTATGCACTTTGGGTAGCAATTATTTACTAACAATTTATTTGAGTATACTTTGACCATTCACAATTAACCCTTTCCGTGACAGAATAATTTTGTTGTAAAATGATGAAATCATCGACTGACACTGGAATTGAAATATGGCTTTTTTAGAAATTTTTACTTGTTACTTTATACCAGGGGTGTCAAACTGTGGCCCGCCGGATACCACTAAAATTGTACAGTTATCTTTGCCTTATCTAATCGTCGAATTGCTGCGATTCAGCTTGTGGACTATTTCTTTAAAATTTTAGTGGTATCCGGCGGGCCACAGTTTGACACCCCTGCTTTATACTTTCAATGTTAATGCAAAATTTTATTAAAATATTCTTGTTGCAGTTGTAAGTCTGGAATTAAAATTAGGTATCCCGACCCGGGCACACTGCGTTGGAAACGCTTAACATATCGTCGGTATACCATGTCAAACTACCCAGTGTGAAAACAGTGGACTACTTTTTTTAAATTCAGGTTTATCGGCACCACTTTTTTTTAAATAGAAAAATTCCCTTTATTTAACCTTATTGAAAGAAATATGAATTAAGGCGAAAACAAGGGGAATTTTACTATTTCAGAAAAGTGGTGCCAATCAAGAAATCTGAATTTAATAAAAGTAGCCCAGCGTTTTGACATTGGATAGTTTGATATGCTACCGACGACATGTGTACCGAAAGGGCCTGATTACCAACTGGGCACACTTACAACAATACATTTTAAAAGAAATGTTCGCCTTCTCTAACCACCGGATTCATGTAAAATTTCTGCCATGAATGAGGGAAAATTTTCTGTTTCTTTTTACTGGCGGGAATGTGCCCCGTTGGTAATCAGGCGCAGTGTATGGAAATTACATTTTGTAATTGTCAATTAATATTTGAGACACTAGTAATTTTTTTAAAAATTAAATCATCAATTTACTTTTATTTCTGGCTTTATATTTATTAGGTTGGCGTGCATTAATTGGAGATTCGACGAAAAGTAATTCGTCATATTCCTGTCGGATTTTGATACACACAATAGTAAAATATGCGCAATTTAAGTCACATTTTATTACAAGGTAATTGAGAATAAAATTTTATGCTAGTCACAGTAAAATTACACCTTAAAATTAATTCGCTATAACGAGTCACATTTTATAGCTACATTGCTAGTAACTTCCACAACAGATTTATTTATTCTATATATTTACATCGTGAATGAAAAATGTTTTGCAGTTTAATCATGCAAGTTATTTATTGTTAAGAAAATAATTGGCTCTAAATTTTTAGTTCAACATTGTGCTTACAACGATGAGATTGATATCATTTAGTTGTTAACTAGAAAAAGAGTCTGTTATTAAACATTATAATTAATTACAAAAATAATTATTTTTATTCCTTAGTTTCCCTTTGATTTTAGATAAAATAAATAATAATTTTATAACTTAAATATACATTCCTTTTTACAGTTTAATAAATATTTCCTCTTTATATTCAAAAACGCCCGCACGAAATTTATGGCCGCAAATAAAATTTTTCAATGCATTTATCCTCATAATCACGAAAACACATTAAGTGAAATTGTTTATTAAATAACTTTGCATTTAAATTTAATTATACTGTAAATACTCACCTTTCATTTACTTTCCCGCTTCGTTTTTTTATTGTAAACATTTTCCATTTAAAAATTGATTCTTGAATTCTTAATCACGTAACTACCATTGCAAACTATCTAACTTAATTACTGGCCAGAAAAATCATTAGATTTAATGCATTATCGACATGATAAAATAGAAAAGGAGAAATTTAAAGAGAAATAGTGAGAAATGTACCGGTAGAGATAAATTAATAAATACATTGATAAATAGATCGATAAGTTGATAGACTGATAAATCCACAGATAAATATAGTTATTACAGCATAGATAAAAAGCATAATAGAGTTAATGTATTGGTAAGTACAATTTTTTCAAACTGCCTTTTTCTTATTTCGTTGTTGAACATTTTTTGTTTACATTAACCGATTACTCGCTGGCGTTGTGTTGGCGCAACGGTAAAAATAATTGCTCTTGCTTAAATTAATCACATTTGTACCACTATTTTAGAATCTAAAAAAATGCCTTATTTATGGGCAATTAATAAGGCAAGAATTACCTTTTTGAATTTATAGTGGCAAACGACTTTCAACAAGAAATTTAAAAATTCTTACTTTATAGTTTTGGCGGTTAATGTGTTAATATCATTGTTGTAATCGATATGAATTAATTCCATTTCTAGAAGAATATTATTTTAATGATTTTTTAAAAATCAAAATGGAACGTTTCAAACACTATCTGAGTAAAAGTATACTTTTTAAAAATACGTATTATTACTATTTTTAAATCTATAATTTTATAGATAAATAGATTAATAAAAAGCATAATAGAGAGAAATTTATTTGATGGTAATTTTTTTTTTAACTGAGCTTATCTTGTTTTGTTATTGCTTACTTTTTGTTTACATTAAATCAGGGGTGGCCAACTGTGGCACGCTCCACACCACTAAAATTTTATAGTAATCATTGCCTTATCTAATCAATGAAACTCTGCGATTCAATAAGTCGGCTATTTCTTTAACCCCTTGATGGGCACCGGTATATATTATATACCACCTACGATTAATGAAGTTTTACACTAGAAAAATGTTATTAAAATTCACTTTCCTAACTTTGGTGGAAAAAAGCCGTAAAATTGCTTTTACTTATTTTGAAATAGAATTTTTCAACGATTCCGGTGGGAATTCAGCATTTCACAAACGTAATTGCTTGTCCCGCAAGGGGTTAAAACAATAGTGGTATGCGGCGTGCCACAGTTGGCCACCCCCGCATTCTAATGGCTATATTAGGTTGGCATGTTGGTAACAAAGTTCCCGCCATTTTTTTTAAATAATTTTTTTGCTACCGGAATCTATCTATATATTTTTTTTTTCTTTAGTTAATTTATGTTAATTTCTTTATCATTAGCCCCATAATCTCGCTCTCGTGTTGTTCACCGGCATTGTCTTTTATTCTGATCGTAAGATTTGTTTATTCAAATTATCTCTCATACAATCTATTTATTTATTTTTAACCCCTTAATTCTCACTCCCGTCATATTCACGGGCTGTGTCTTTTACTCAGACTGTTTGATTCCCACCAATTTTATAAAATAGTATAATTGGCTGCATTGTGGTATCGTTTTACCTGTCATTAAATAAGGTGAATATATCTTTTTCAAAAAAGTGGTGCCAATAAGCAATTTTAATTTTCAAACCATAATTTAATGCGACCGTAAGGGGTTAAATTGGAATATCAAGTTTAGAAAAAGTAGCTGTCTCGACACCTCCTTTTTTTTGCTTTTATCCCTTTCAGGGGCAAGTTACTTGTATTCTTAAAATGTTGAAAGAATTGAATGACGACAATATTTACAAGAAAAACATTTGAAAACAAGTAAAAGTTTATTTTCGCTTACTTAATAAGAGGTACTTAATAAATTTTCATTCAAAAATTTTGGTGTCATCGTGGCAATCCACCGACTGCATCACCGCCCTTCAAGGGGTTACCACTAGAACGGCCATAAAATTAACTCAGGTGATATAAAAATATTTTACGCCAGAAGTTTTATTTAAAACTACACTGGTCATCAAAATTAAAGGATAATGAGAAAAAATATGCTCACTAAGTTCATGTTGCAACCAATGCCCAATGCTCCAATTATTTAAGTTAATTAAATACTATTGAACTGAAAATTGCACTTCCGCGTTCACGTTAGCGTCGGAAATATGCAAATTAGATGATTGACAATGTGGTGCGCAATGGACGTATGTTGAAATTCTCGTCTGTAGTGTTGTTTAAAGTGAATGTGGTGTCTAAATGTGATCAGTATTCATTAGTATTCAAAGACATCATTTAAGTTAAGGTCAAAAGTGGCGAATAATTGGTAGAATCGAGGAAGGTAAAAAACAAATGGAGTTCACCCAAGATTTGAATATCTCTCAAAGTGTCATATCAAGAGCTTGGAGCCGCTTTTTAAGCACTATATCCGTTGATAGACAGCCTGGTCAAGGGAGACCAAAAGAAACAACTCTATCCAAAGACCGTTTTTTGTCATTGTGGCTCGAAGAAACCGCAAAGCGACTACGAGAGATATGGTTTCAGATCTTTAGGCTGCCACAAGAACTCGAATTAGCCGTTCTTCTGTTGCAGGAAGACTTAACGAGGATGGACTGTGTGCGAGAAAACCAAAAGTTTGTGTCCCATTCACTCCAGCTTCACAAGGTGCCCGTTTAAACTGTTGCCCTCGCCAAGTTCAATGGAGACAAGAAGATTGGTCTCAAGTATTGTTTACTGTCGAGTCCAGATGTAGTCTGAACACTGATTCTAGACGTGTTTTGATCTGAAGAGTTGAAGGAAGACGTAACTTTCCCTTCCCTTGTCCGTGAATTATCTCGTCCGAGCCTAGCCAATTCAATCGCATGACTGGGAAGTATTACCAACTCACCGTGTTCTCCTGATTCAACACCAACGGATTTCCACCTCTTCTGATCTCTTTCAAGTGCTATGGACGGAGTTTCGCTCAATACTGATGCAGATTTGATACTTTGGTCAGATGAATTTTTCCAGTCGAAATCGGGTGCTTTCTACCAACGAGGTATTTAAAATCTTGTTGAACGGTGGGAATGCATTACTGATTAATTAACTAGTTAATAATTTTTACTGAAGAATAAACTTTTAAAAAATTTTAAAAAGTATGGGAACTTAGTGGCCAACCCAGTTTTCAGTCCATAGCTGACACTCTATTTTACACAAATTAACTCGTTAAAAAACAAAATATAAATTCCGGTAGAAAAAATGTATTTAAAAGAAAGGAGGAAACTTAGTTTCTAACATAATACATGAATTCTATCATTCTAGAAGAGTATTATTATTATTTTTTAAATCAACATTGAAAGTTTTAAAAACTTTCAAAGCACTTTATATAAAAAATAGTGTATTTTTTTAAAATATGTGTGATTTTTATCTTTTATCTATAATTTCTTTGGAGTCAAGTGTTACGTTATTTGAATACCACCCCTTTATTTTTTATAGAAAAATGTCACTTTTTTATTCGCAGCATTCTGTGACGATTAAATTAGTCATATTTTTCCTTAAAAAAGCGATATTCGAAAGTTTGGCCTCGAAATTTCAAAATTTCAAATTCATAACAGATATTTCGAAATAAAAACCTTTACTTTAAGTAGTCACAAAATTATTATCTTTAAATAAAGGAAAAAAATACCATTTTTAATTTCTGGCACGAATTCGAATTTCCTGAATAAAAATGAGGCCAAACTGGCAACCTTGTTCTGGGCAGCTATGTAATTTCATTATTTTTTATTGATAAACTACTAATCTTTTATAAACACCAAGTTAAATGTTCTCAAAACTGTTTATGAGATTTTTTAAAATATAATATTACCCATTATTACAGAAAAATATTTATAATGTTTGCAAGGTTTTCATAAATTGAAAATACTCTAGATAAAAAAAAAAAAATAATAATTAATGTATTATTCATGGATTTTATTCAGTCTCTGGACTTCAATCAATTTTAATCAATGCTTTTTTTAAAAAAGGAAATTAAAAACATAAAGTTTTACTTTCTCAAATATATTCACCCTCAGCAATTTAATAAAATATTTCAATTACAATTTCGAAAAACAGGCCTTAGAAATCATAGCTCCAAACAAAACTTTTCAATACATTTCTGTTATAACCACGAAAACACATTAAGTGAAATTGTTCAGGAAACATTTTTGCATTTAAATTTAATTAGACAGTGTATACGCCACTTTGATAATTATAAAGATTTTTTTTTCTGTTTCCGCTTTTTAACCAGATATTGCCCATTCAAAAATTGATCCCTGAACTATTATCCACGTAACTAATATCTTACAGAAGATAGTCTAATTTAGTTAATGGGTAGCAATAACATTAAACTTAATGCACTTTCGACGTGATAAAAAATCATAGGTAAATATGATTTTTTCCAAAAATGACTTTATCTTGGGTTTTGCTATTACTTATATTTTTCTTTACACAAAATTATTTTCTGCAAAGGATATACATTAATTTTATCATTTTAAATGTGCATCGTTATAAAGTAATGTATTTTTCATTGCAATGAAGATTTCAGTCAACAATATAATTAAAAAAAAAAAGGTACAACTTTTGTAAGTATTATAATATTTATATTTTGAAAAACTATAAGTATGTTAACTTCAGTAGCCTTTAACAACATTTAATAAATACATACTGGACAATTGCACCATAAAATATAATAAATAAAGACACATAACCTTGTTTAATGGTACACAGAACACGAACTTTAATAAGGTAAAAGTTAAATTCTACGTTTCGAGCTGTTTCTACAGCCGTCTTCATGGAAAATATGATGGTTAAATGGCTAAAAACCCAGAGATGTAGGCTTCCTGTGCAAGAGACAATTTGTCGAACATTGACTAAAGATATGAAAACAAAAATATAGTGGTGCCGTCCAGTGAAATTAAATATTTATTATTGAAATGAGTCCAAATAATTCAAAAGCTGGATTAAAAAAGCCACGAGTGTCACCATCTTGTTGCCAAAAACTTTAATGGAAACTTTGTTGAATGTGGTTCTGGCCCTCATGCGTAGATGGGGATACTTGTGGGTGTCTTTAATCGAACTTTTGATTTATTTGGACTCAATCCTTAATCAGTATCATAATTTAATTTCACTGGACGGCACTACTATATTTTTGTTTTCATATCTTTAGTCAATGTTCGACAAATTGTCTCTCGCACATGAAGCCTACATCTCTGGGTTTATAGCCATTTAACTATCATATTTTCCCTGAAAACGGCTGTAGAAACAGCTCGAAACGTAGAATTTAACTTTTAGCTTATTAAAGTTCGTGTTCTGTGTACTATTAAGCAAGGTTATGTGTCTTTATTTATTTGATAAACACTTGGAACTATGAATAAAGATAAATTGTCATATCCTCAAAATGGTGAAGTTTCAACATTAACAGATTCCACAAGGGCTGATTACAAACTTCTTCGAAATATATGAATAGAAATTTTCTCCTTATTTAAATGCCTTACGCCAGAAATATATTATACCAGAATTTCTGTCATATTTAGGGCAAAAATATCTTTTTTTATTTTCTAAATATCTACGTTTGCCCAGGCTATATAGTCTAGAACAAATAGTGTGCAAATCTTCTATCTCGTAATACTTGAAAAAATGCAAAAATGTTGAATCCCTTAAACCCTTCAAGGGCGGTGGTTCATTTTTTAACCACCTAATTTTTATTCCTAAATGAATTTACATTGATATCCCTCCACATTGGCACCAGAATATTGGAATGGAAATTTTCCTTTTATTAGGTACCTGAACCTTTGTTTATTTTGAAATAAATTTGTTTGTATATTCTGGTGTCGTTTATTCATTTCTGCATTTAACGAATATAAGTACCTTGCCCCTGAAAGGGTTAAATGTCCAAAGATGCTGAAATACGAAGAGTCGATCGGAGAGACATCTTCAGGATATTTTCTAAAAATGCAAGGCGATTGCTAGTCTAGACGCTGCTGTAATAATAGAATGTTTACATTAAAATTTTTAAATAACTCGTAGATGTCGCTGCGATAGACACTTTGGATTTCACCATCGTTGAATATTTAAGAGATTCAACTTTTTAGCACTATTTGTATCATGGAACTACTAATTAAAAGGAACTGACATATCCTTGACCCCTTGAGGTAGTGATGGGCGATTCTCGAGATTTCGACAATCGAGAAAAATCGTCATCGTAAAAAATCACAATCGATACAGCCATCGATTAATTCATAGAATCTACAATCGAGATGTTTTACAATCGATTATAACGAGAAAAGCTAAAAACAGTTATTGGAAAACTTAGCTATTATTCTGGCCGACAATTTCATAGTAGTGATAGGGCTTAGTGATGGGCGATTCTCGAAAATTTACCAATCGAAAAAAATCGTTATCGTAAAATACACAATCGATACAGTCATCGATTACTTTCGAGAATCTACAAAGGAGGTGTTCTAGAATCGATTATTGAAATCATTGTTTTTCCATATATATAAGGCAGATTTGATTAAATATAGGGTAACTGAAAACAGATGGAATAAAAAAACAACAAACCAAAGGGAAACTATAAAGGAGCCACAAGACTGGAAAAGTCTTGTAAGGGTGCCCTCTGGTTGAAAAAAGCTGAAAAAACGCGAGTAGCTATGAAGCGGTAAGGGGAGTTTAAGTATCAAAAATTAGAATTTTTCGGCAATTAGTACCAAAATGGCCAAAGAAATAAGAATCAAAAGCACCCCCTAGTGGCAAAAATATGAACTAAAGGATGATAAAAGGGATCAAAATTTTTTATTGATTTTTCTACGTCATTTGAGATTGGATCTTTAATTTCCCCATTTTTATAAAGTCTTCGACTGGAATACATTAAACGAACTCCCGCGCGAGCAAAGTAGGAGGGAGGGGCAAGGAAAGTGCATAATATGAATAAGTGGTCACAGGAATTTCCAACGATATGGCACATGAGGGGTGTCGGCTAAATTTAGTAAAGTGCCCCCGCTCGGGGGCAAAGTAAGGGGAGGGGCGCGGGCGATATATAAAATGAAATAGTAGTCACAGAGCTTTCCAATGATATATCACATGAGGGGTGTCAGCAAAAGATAGAAAAGAGTCCCAACTCCCAGGATTCCAATTATCGTGCCCCCCCCCCCCTCCCCCGAAATATACCCTGCCCATCCTTCTCTTTGAAATTTTCATATATTAAAAATTATTTATCTTAGGGCTCCGTAAAAAAATCCGATCTAAAATGTTTAAAAACGCTACGATTTCAAAAAAGTTCGAAAAGTGCCTCTCTCGGAGCGCCAAACTAAGGAAGGAAGAAGAAAGGTTCATAATATGAAAGAGTAACTTTGCGATGATAACCGAAAACTTTCCGATGATAGATCAAATGACTGATCCAAAAAAAGTTTGAAATCTACCCCTCCCACGTGGGTTCCCTCTTTTATCCTAGAATATACCCGGAAATAACGCAGCCCCACTTTTAAAATTTTATATTTAATAAATAATATTTATCGAGAGCTCCATTAAAAAACCTCATTTAATGATATTTATTGTAGAAATCTCTACAATTAAAAAAAAAAAAAATCACACCCGCACCGCTCCCCCTCCCCCCCCGAACCCCTTCCGGAATTCAAATCTGGGAGGAGAAAGGTTCATAATATGAAAGAGTATTGAAAGACTTTCCGATGATATGTCAAGGAGAGGTTTGGTAAAAGTTTGATAATTACCCGCCCCCCCCCCTCCCTTTGTGCACTCTCGCGCACCCCAGAATTCACTCACCTTCCTCTTTGAACTTTTTATATTTAATAAATGGTATTTATCTGAGTCTCCAGGTATGGGGCAGCTTGGCAGAGCTAAAATAAGAGAAACATTGAAAATTCGTGGCAAAATGACACTAAATTTAACAGTAAAGTTTGAAACTAGGACTATACAGAACTGAATACATAAACCACTATGCTTCATAACCCACATCGGTTAATAGCAATAAAATGATAAGTGCCAGTTAAACTGATGGCATTGAGCTCACAGGTTATTAACACTAACTGTATATTATACTCTAATTTCAAAGAATAATGTCCCTCAAAAAATAAATGAAGGGAAATATCCCCCGTTTGCCTCTTTTAAACTTAACCAATGAACCTCCAAATCTAATCAGGGAAACTCCTTAACTATAATAAATCAGTATATCAAATTTGAAGCAAATCAGATAATTCTGCATGAAAAAAAGGAACATATCGCTAAATTAAGGGTGGTCTAACCCCTTTAACACTTTTATACTTAACTAATGAACCTCCATATCTAATCAGGAAAGCTCCTTATCAGAACAAACATAGAAAAAAAATTAAAGTAAATTGAATAATTCTCCATGAAAATCCATTTATCTAAATTAAGGGGACTTGCCCCCTTTTCGCCCTTGTATACTTAACCAATGAACCTCCAAATCTAATGAAGGAAGCGCCATATCGGAATAAATCGGTATATTAAATTTGAAGCAAATCCAATAATTCTGCATGAAAAACCCTTTTATCTAAATTAAGGGGAGACTAGCCCCTCCCCTTTATACTTAACCCATAAACCTCCAAATCTAATCAAGGCAGCTTCTTAACATAATAAACCGGTATCCCAAATTTGGAGCAAATCGAATAATTATGCATGAAAAACCCATTTATCTAAATTAAGGAGGGGGGTCTACCCCCCTTTCCCCCCTTTACACTTAACTAATGAACCTCCAAGTTTAATCAGGGAAGCTCCTTAACATAATAAACCGGTATACCAAATTTGGAACAAATCGAGTAATTCTGCATGAAAAACCCATTTATCTAAATTAAGTGGGGGACCAGCCCCCCTTCTCCCCCTTTATCCTTAACGAATGAACTTCCAAGTTTAATCAGGGAAGCTCCTTAACATAATAAACCGGTATACCAAATTTGGAGCAAATCAAATAATTCTGCATGAAAAGCCCACTTATCTAAATTAAGGGGGGACCAGCCCCCCCTTCTCCCCCTTTATACTTAACGCGTAAACCTCCAAATTTTTCAAGGCAACTTCTTAACGTAATAAACCGGTATACCAAATTTGGAACAAATCGAATAATTCTGCATGAAAAACCCATTTATCTAAATTAAGGGGGGCGGACCAGCCCCACTTCTCCCCCTTTATCCTTAACCAATGAACTTCCAAGTTTAATCAAGGAAGCTCCTTAACATAATAAACCGGTATACCAAATTATGAGCAAATCAAATAATTCTGCATGAAAAGCCCATTTATCTAAATTAACGGGGGGGGGGGGTCTAGCCCCCTTCTCCCCTTTATACTTAACCCGTAAACCTCCAAATCTAATCAAGGCAACTTCTTAACATAATGAACCGGTATACGAAATTTGGAGCAAATCGAAGAATTCTGCATGAAAAACCTATTTATCTAAATTAAGGAGGGGGGGGGGGACCAGCCCCCCTTCTCTCCCTTTATCCTTAACCAATGAACCGTCAAAACTAAACAGCGGAACGCCTTATCAGAATGAACATAAAAAAAATTGAAGCAAATCGTACATTTTAACCAAGAGTTATCGCGTTACGTACATACATACTTACGTACGTACGTACAGTATATGCATACACACAGAACCGACGGGTACATTAGCTCTCAGGCTTAGATAGCCTGTGAGCTAAAAAGAGATTGGATAAGCAGATGGACTCCTTTGAGAAATTATGACTTAAACCAGAAATGCGGTAAGTTTGACTCTGAAAGCTTCATTTCCATCTCGCATTTCGGCAAATCTCATCTCGATGATTTTTCCAGCATTTCGACGCTTCCAGATGGCAAGCTGCTCGATGGTTGGTTCTCTCGCGGTTTTAAACCTTTCGGGATGGGAAGTCTCTCGAGAGTTTCCTCTCGCCCTTTTAAACCTTTCCCGATGGGAAGCCTCTCGCTTGTTACTCTCGTCCTTTTCGATATCTCCCAATGAAAAGCCTTTCGAGGATTTCTCTCGCGCTTTTCAACATTTCGCTATGAGAAGCTCTTCGAGTCTCTTTTCCTCTCCTCGGATTTCTCTCGTCCTCGGCAGAGAAGAAAAGTAAGAAAATTTATCGAGAGTACCAAGGGACGAGATAGAGAAAAAGGCATGACAATGATCTGTGAAATGAAGCTTTACTTTTCAAAGTTTCTCTTATTTTAGCCCTACCAAGATGTCACATACCTGGAACCCTCCGATAAAAATTATTTATTAAATATAAAATTTTCAAAGAGGAAGGTGGGTCGGGTGATTTCGAGGGAGGAGGACGTGAGAGTGGACTCATGGGGTGCAATTTTAAAAATTTTACCGAACCCTTCCTGTGGCATATAATCGAAAAGCCCTTTGACCACTCTTTCATACTATGAACCTTTCTTCGCTCAAAGGGGGGTGGGGAAGGGGCGAACAAATTTTTAAAACCGTAGCCGATTTCTATAATAAATTTAAATATCACTTTAGATGTGGGTTTTTTATGCAGTCTTCCGGTAAATATTATTTATTGAACATAAAAATTTTAAAGTGGCGGTTGTGTGAATTCCGGGGTGAAAGAGTGGGCCCACGGGGGAGAGAGGGGGAGCAATTTTCAAACTTTTTTTGGACCAGTCATGTGATATGTCATCGGTAAGCTCTCGGATGACTCTTTCATATTATGAGACTTTCTTCCTCCCCTCCCCAATTTGGCCCCCACTGCGAGGGTAGTTTTTTCCGCTTTTATCATTTTAGATCGGATTTTTTTATGGAGCCCTCCGCTAAATATTATTTATAATATATGAAATTTCAGGACACTTTTCCAAATTTAGCCAAGACCCCTCATGTGACATATCGTTAGAAAGGTTTGTGACTACTTATTAGTGCTATGCACTTCCGGTGGCCGACCCCCTCCACTTTGCCCCCCCGGAGGACACTTTTCCAAATTTAGTCAGTACCCCTCTTATGAGATATCGTTGAAAAGGTCTGTGACTACTTATTGATGTTATGCACTTCCGGTGACAGTCCCCCCACTCTTTGCCCCCCCCTGGGGGACACTTTTTCAAATTTAGTCAAGACCCCTCGTGTGAGATATCGTTCGAAAGGTCTGTGACTACTTATTGATGTTATGTACCTACGGTGCCCCCACCACCACTTTGCCCCCCCGGGGGCACTTTTCCAAATTTAGCCAACACCCCTCATGTGAGATATCGTTGGAAAGGTCTGTGACTATTTATTGATGTTATGCACCTCCGGTGACAGTCTCCCCCAATTTGCCCCTCCCGGGGGAGACTTTTTCAAATATAGCCAAGACCCCTCATGTGAGATATCGTTGGAAAGGTCTGTGACTACTTATTAATGTTATGCTCCTCCGGTGTCCATCCCCCCATTTTGAAGCCCCCCCGGGGGACACTTTTCCAAATTTAGCCAAGACCCCACATGTGAGATATCGTTGGAAAGGTCTGTGACTACTTATTGATGTAATGCACCTCCGGTGACCTCCCCCCCCCCACTTTTCCCCCACGGGGGTGCTTTTCTAAATTTAGCCGAGACCCCTCATGTGACATATTGTTGGAAAGGCTTATGACCACTTACTCATGTTATCCTCCTCCCGCACCCCTCCCCCCCTTTCCCCCCACGGGGAGGGTATTTTTATAAGTTCAGATCCAGACTTCTCATGTGACATATGGTTGGAAAAGCCTAAAGACCTGTGACGACTTAATCATATTATGCAGCTGCTGTGCCCCTCCGCTCGCTTTGACCCCTCCCCCAAGATATCTGGTCCGACGTTCATTCGTTTCGATATTATATTTTTTACAAGATTTTGTAGTGCGTGCACACCACACCCGCCTGCTATCATATATCAGTGCCGTATATAGCGGGTAACCTGTTCGTGATTTCATATTACAAGATTACGTATAAATTAGGGGCCCCGATTAAAGGAGGGGCCCGCTAGCGGTCGAAGTCACCTAGTCTTTATTAACATCGACTCATTCCAGTTCACCCGCAGACGATTCTTGATAAATGTATGACGTATATAATACATAATATATGATTTATAAAAGAAATTTGCAAACTGTAGTCATCGAGAAAAAATTTATACAATCGAAAAATATCGAGATGTCCATACAATCGAGAAAATCGAGAAAAACATCTCGTTATCGCCCATCACTACCTTGAGGGGCAAGTAATTGTGTTTCTCCAATGTCAAATTCACACCGGAATCTTCAAAAAGATTTATTGCAAAATAAGGAAAAGCAATTTTACGACTTTTTTCCACCAAAGTTAGAAAAGTACAATTTTATAATTTTTTTCTGGTGCAAATCTTCATGAATCGTAGGTGGTATAAATCATATCCCACCGCCCCTCAAGAGGTTAAAATAGTGAAGCTTCAACTGTAACAGCTTTCGCTAGATTTCATTAGCGCCAGGGTAAAATTTCACCAGTAAATTTAAATTTAAATTTTCACCTTAGTTAAACGCCTTAGTAATGCAAAATTGCAGTCTTAAATAATGACAAAAACAGATATTTATTTTTACTGGTGGAAGTTTACTTTGGCGGTAGGTAGGCCTGCTATCCTCCTATTGTGACAACGTAGCTAACCTCCTCTCAGTGACAGCTAAAATGATTTTAATACCTGTGCAAACTGCTATCAATAGAAACAAATAGAAAATTTAACCATATTCATGTGGGAAATATTTCATGAAAAGCCTTTAAAATAAAGCAAATTTTTCTAATAAAAATTAACTGGTGGATGTTTGCTCCGTCGGTAATCTTAAATTGTTGATCCGATGTAAAAAAAAAAAAAAAAAAAAAAAAAAAAGCCAACATCTTGTGACAACCTCCTCTTTTACTTCACTTGCAACTCGTATACAATACACTATATGTTTCCTCCACTTTATTCTTAGCTCCAATATTTGGATAGCAAATTTCTACACTATTGATTTTAGACGCTGTACCCACCGCGGGTACAGCGCTCTGCGGTTGTGGCATATTGTCACTACATAAACAATCCTACTATCAATTTCAGAGAAAGAGATTATGATGCTGCCGGGGCTAACTTCTACCACTTAAGTCGCAGATAAAGTTTTACCTTATTTTCGATAGAAATTTTGCATGAATAAGGCGTTTAAATAAAGCGAAAATTTCTATTCAAATTAAAGTTTGTACTGGCAATAATCTTATCATATTATACTCGATGTAAACAAACCACAAACACCGCCATCTTGTGACTACAATACAGGTACTTCACTAGCAACTGTTAGACAATACATTATGTGTCTGCTCCGCTTTATCTATTGATATAAAGGTACTAGAAACTAGAATATGCAAAAGAATATTCAGATGATATTTTAAAATGCAATGCTACATATCTTTACAATAAAGACGCCTTTTTTATAGCTTCTTCATTATTTTATATACATTTTTGTTTTTTAACCCTTTGAGGGGCAAGTAATTGTGTTTCTGAAAGGTCGAAATCGCATTGGAATCTTCAAAAATTTTTATAGAAAAAAAAAAAAAAAAAAAAAAAAAAAAGCAATTTTACTACTCTTTTTGTCCCAAATTAGTTGCTACATTTGATTACTTTTGCACTGATTATTGATACTGAGGATTTTCCTATTTTGTTGAACATTTTTCAGAGATTTCATGGCGTTATGCTATCAATCAACAACATTTACTTACCAAGCATTCCCCCCGTCTCTCCTTAAATAAATACCAAATTATTTTAAAAAATCCAGAGTTCGCACATTCTTAAGCCACGCACCATTTTGTAAGGATTCTTCCACCAGTAATCGCATAAAACTACTTTCTAGCTAATGAATAGTTAATTCATTAGGAAGAAAATTATGGCATACTGGTGGTAGAGTCCTTACAAAATGGTGTTGATCTACTAAACTGCATCGGAAGTTATTTATGACTCCACCCACTTGAAATGTAGCAACTAATTTGGGACAAAATTTTCGTCTGAAATGTCGCAACTAATTTTGGGCGGGGGGAGTACTACTTTCCACAAAGTAAAATTTTTCTGGTGCGAATCTTCATTAATCGTCTGCCTCTCAAGGGGTTAAATATAATGTTCCATATGTGTCAAATTATACTTTTTTTTTTTTTTTTTTTTTTTTTTTTTTTTTAGAAAGAAGGCGGGAATATGCAACAAATTTTGAAAGTTAGAAAATACGACCATTTAAAATCTAAAACTTGCACATATCACTTTATTACCAATTAGTTAGTACGTCTAAGGATCAAATGTTTTTTGTTGTAATTTAAAGTAAAGAAAAAAAAATCAATGCAGAACAAAAATTATTGTTAAACATACCACAAAATGAGTTAAAAAAAACGGTGGCAGTATTCATTAGAGATGAGACGGCTCAGCCCGAACCCGAGGGCCATCCCGAAACGAGCTCAGAATCGAATTTTTTTTTACCGGTTTTCAGGATCAGGCTGAAAGAGAATATTCCTTCACACTGAGAAAAGAAAGAGACAAACTTCAATTTGAGAAGCAAGAATGTAGTCTAAGGTTTTTATATTAGACGATACTTTTATTGGGTGAATATAATGAGACATATTCTATCTAATTCTGAACCCGATGCCACAGTCAGTGTTAGTAACATACAGTTACCGTGGGATTTCCCTTGTCTATCCACGTTTTCTGTTTGAAGTTCTTTTCCAGATTTACTATAAAACAGAACTTGTCTTTCAATGATAGTTTAAAAGAATGTGATTTTTGATTTTTGCAGATTCCTGCAAGTGGTTGGGCATAAATGACTTATTGACTATTTAAACAGTTATAAGGGGCATGAAAATCACGAAACGTTGCCATGAGGAAGCATTTAGAACATATTCACTCATTCCTATGTAATAAGATCTGAAATAAAAATGTACTTTAAGTTTCTTTAAGTTTTTTACAATCCTTTAAAATTCATCTTTAAAGGGAATTGATTATTTTTAATAATGGGACATAAGGAGAAATATTCTGTCTGCTTCTGAACCCGATACCACAGTCATTGTTAGTACCGTAATTTCCAGCGTATAATACACGGATCAAACAATTCTGTTTGGACCCAGAAATTTTATTTAGTTATTGAAGGAAAATATTTACTGCGATTTAAAAATACATTTTATTTAAAAAAAATTCTGGGTCTAAAAATGATTGTTTGATCTGCGGATTATACGCCGGAAATTGCGGTAATAAAAAGCGACATAGGATATCCCTTATCAGCCTTTTCTGTTTTAAAACTTTTTTTCCGATTTACTGTAAAACAGAACTTGTCTTTCTGCAATCTGTCTATTTTTGTACAGTGATATTTTAAAAAAATACGAATTGTTGAGTTTTCAGATCTCTGCCAGTGGTCGGGTATTATATAATAAATAATAAAAGGTCGGGTATAAATAAATATAATAAATAATAAAAGGTCGTGTATAAATAACAAATTTCTATTTAACCCTTTCGAAGGTGGTGGGAAGTATAATTCCCACTTAAATTTAATTTCCACTTGCCGAAATTGCACCAGACACCTTAAAAAAGAATTTGCTTTTAAATTTCGCGCAAGGAAAAAAATATTTATTTATTTTCATATCATTATTCTCGCGACAGTCATTTATTTCAACATTTTATTAGCAACCGAATTATTTTGTCCGCGAAAGGGTTAAACTACAGGATTAGCACGCTATTAAGCCATGCCCCATTTTGTAAGGAGTCTACCACCAGTATTATTATAAAGATCATTTTCTTCACGATTCATTAGCTCGAAGATAGTTTTATGCGATTACTGGTGGTAGAGTCCTTACAAAATGGGGCGTGGCAGGTACATGCAATTAATGCAACATGCAAAAAATTACAGCTACATGCAATCTTTTTAATAATGACTTTATCTTTAGCATGCGAACTATAGAATATTAGGGATATGAAAATCCAGAAATGTGAGGGAGTATTTAGGATTAATATTATTCCTATGTGTCAAGATATTTATGGAGAGAAAATTAATATCGAAATACTTTTAAAATGTCATTAGCAATTTCTCTACTGTGTACTTTTGGACTAGATTTCTGATATTTTTTTGGCCTTGGACTCCGAAAACAGAGACCGACTTCAACTCTAATATGGATAACCACTAAAAATCTAAGAAATCGTCCCTTAAAATACCCAATCCGCTTTTCCGAGACTAATTACGTAATTCTAAAGATAGGCACCGCCCCCTGAATAGTAGGCCTGAGCGCTCACACAAAACTGACACAAAAATGGCGGCTGCCGAAGGCGGATATTTTTTAGCATAGGTACGGTCCCTTAAATGTAGACACCAGTATTTTATAAAAGATTCCTCTGCCTTGTTTATTCTTAGAAAAATGAAGCGGAAAAAACTTCAAAAAATTATTGGTAGGAATATTTAAGGGACTGTACACACGCTGAAAAAAATCCGCCTTCGGCAGCCGCCATTTTTGGTCCAGCGCTCAGGCCTAGTATTCAGGGGGCGGTGAGATAGGTTTTGTTACTTAATATTGCAATCTAATGACAAATTAAGAGGAATCTCATGCATGAGAAAATTTCATATAAACCACTTTTTCAAAATTTTTGATCCAAGACAAAACCTTACAACCTGTTTTCCTATAATAGCAACTGACGATCGTCTCATTTATGTTTATTTAAAGTCTAGAGAAAACATCGTCACAATGAAACCAATATGCAAACCGGGAACATTTTTTAAATACCTGAACTTCAACTTTTAAAAAATGGTGTCTATTTAATTTAATCTAAATAACTACTTTCAATGTCTGAAATATAGTCTTCTCCAAAATTTTATATGCATATTTTCCATAAATATAAATATGGGGTTTTCTTCTTCGCTTACCCCAAGCATTCTACATTCAAAATTTATTTCACAATCATTTATTATCCACGGAATTAACATCATAAACTACCTAATTTATTTAATGGCTAGAAAGATTATTATATTTAATGTGTTATCACCGCGATAAAAAATTACAGGTACATGCAATCTTTTTAATAATGACTTTACCTTCTGTGTTCGTATTATTCATTTTCATTAATATTAAAACTTTTGTTGTAATAGATACAGATTAAGGGAAGGGGGTATTTAAACATGGATTTTCTAAACCGCTTCAGATATGCTTTTATCTTTAGAAGCGAAGAGTGAAAAATACATTGTGGGCTTCTTTAATTTTCGACAGAGTGTAAGATTTTGATTTTCACGTATTTAGCATAAACATTTATAAAAGTTATAAATCTGCAAGAAGAAAAGTGGTTACTGCACAGCTGTTGACTTCGTTCACAGAAGAAGTCTATGAAACATTAAAATTATTGCTTGTGCATGGTGAGTAAACGCTTTAGAATTTTTAACCCCTTGAGGGGCGGTGGGATATATTTTATCCCACCTACGACTAATGAAGAAAAATTTTATGAAATTTTACTTCTCTAACTTTGGTGAAAAAAAGACGTAAAATTGCTTTTCCTTATTTTGAAATAATTTTTTTCTAAATTTCCGGTGGGAATTCAGAATTCAGAATTACACAAACGCAATTGCTTGCCCCTCAAGGGGTTAAGCAGTATAGATACTAGGAGTGTTCAAAAATATGGTAAATTTTCTATTCAAAAATTCTAAATTTTCACCATAAAATTTTAATAGTTATTTTTTACAAGATTTCACTTTCCAACAATTTTAAAAGAGCGTTTAATAATTCAGTTTGCATAACTGTCTGTCCGTCTTGTAACTCGCGTAAATATAGTCCGATTGCCATGAAATTCATAGATGTTATTGTGTATCTATGGCATGTTTGGTGAATGGAGCTATGAATAAAGAATCCTCCTGTATTGTCTGTTGCGAGTGAATTAACTAAGGGGGTTGTCATAATATGGCGAGTGATTTTTTTGCATCGGATTAACAGTTTCTGATAACCAACGAAGAAAAATTTCCACCAGAAATATTTGAATGGAAAATTTTGCATTATTTTATCGGGCTTTTCCTGGAATATTTCTCTCACAAATATGATTAAAATTTCTATTTGCTTTTTCTGGTGTCAGTTTGACCATGCAATATAATAATTTTCATTGACACCGACAGGAGGTTGTCTAGGTTGTCAGAATATGGCGGAAATCAGGGCCTGAATCACCGCCGAAGTAAACTTCCACCAGTAAAAATGAATAGATGTTTATGGCATTATTTTTGACCAAAACTTTTGCGTTAAAAAAGCCTTTAAATAAGGAGAAAATATCGATTTAAATTTACTGGTGGAAGTTTGACTCAGCGGTAATCAACCCCTGCGAAAGCGGTTACAGTTGAAGCTTCACTATTTTAAAACTTTCCGGCACACTGTGCCCGAGTCGGGATACCTAATTTTAATTCGAAACTTACGAACGGCACCAAGAATATTTTAGTAAAATTTTGCTTTTACAATGAATAGTTAATGTAACATGTTTTTAATTTCTAAAAAAGTCGTTTTA
Organism: Maratus speciosus; assembly: GCA_963932465.1. Taxonomy (NCBI): domain Eukaryota; kingdom Metazoa; phylum Arthropoda; class Arachnida; order Araneae; family Salticidae; genus Maratus; species Maratus speciosus. The sequence continues at coordinate 202,762,455 of OZ010794.1, read as the reverse complement.
AAATCCCGGTGTCACTCAATCATTTCTTCATTTTACAACAAAAATTGCCCGTGCCGGAAAGGGTTAAGGATATATCTCTATGATGTATAAGGATATGTTTAACACTAGAACGGCGGGAAATTTTACTCAAGTTTTATAAAAATATTTCACATCAGAAATTTTACTTAAAACTATTTAACTTATTTATTTAAGTTATTTTTGTGTAGCATGTATTACTCTTATATTATAAAAAGTTTTCTGGTTCGCATCGACATGTATTCATTTGGAAAGGGTCAAAATGACCCCTCTCCGCCGTTCTAGTGTTAAGGATAAGGTCCTCTCTATTAATAGCTCCATGATGTTGTGTTGAGAAAAAGTGAAAGGTGTAGCATGTACGATTCATTTAGATTCATTACGATTCATGTGCGTATGTTTTCGTCGTTAGGCGGGCCGCAACACACATATAAAAGGGTAAAAAAACAAGTAATTAAAATGAACTTTTGTCGCAGAAGAAATGTTACGAATAAAATTGTACACCGCTATTTCCAAACAATAAACTTCGGGGTAAATTTTTTATTGCAAATGTTGTAGAAATAGGGAAATAGAGGGTGTAACGTGTAAAAAAATCTTTTGGTGACAATTTTTTCCATTACAGCTGTTTAACCTAAAAAATCTGCATTAGCTATATCATAAGCATAAGACATAATAATACGACAATGCAGAATCTCCAAGTTCTAAAGAAAAAAAATCGAGAGACTTTGTCTAATTAATCAGTATTTTGTTCGATGCAGAAACTTTTTCTTCATTTTTTAATTGTAGAAATATGTAGCGGAAATTTAATTAATTTGGAATATTGTTTGATTAGTGTACCACTGTAGCAAAAATAGTACTATACGGAAAATAAACGTTTAACTAGGAAAAAGGCATTTGAGATGTTTTAACATAATCTTAAATTATTATTTTTTTTAAATAACAGTGAAGGTCGTAAATAATTTTTATGCAAAAGTCCATCAATTTTATAAATATGGATTAATGTTTATGTGTTTCGGGCAGCATATAAAAGGTCACCGGGCCACATGCGGCCCACGGGCAGCAGGTTCAGTATGTCTGATTTACAATGACACTTAAAAGGATTAAGTTACATTTCGGTCAATAGGGAAAAATCGTTTGCTGTGTATTTTAATGATATTTCACTATTTTAAACATACTGAAATTTATATGTTTCACTGAAGTGTAGTACACGGCAATTACTGTAAATTTGGTGTGCGTAGTTATTTATCGTTCATTTACAGGGACACAAAAAAATTTTGCCTACAGAAGAAATTGAACAATAATTAAAGTGTTGAAGCTAATGTACAATTACTGCTGGAAATGCGTTTTCAGTTGTGGTGTTCGTTTATTTAACCCCTTCACGTTAAAATTAAATTGTGGTTAAAAAATTCAAATTGCTTATTGGCAGCACTTTTATGAAAAAGAAATATTCACCTTATTTAATGACCGGTAAATCCATACTAAAATATAGCCAATTTCACTATTTTATAAAACTGGTGGGAGTCAAACAATCTGAGTAAAAGACGCAGCCCGAGAACATGACGGGAGCGAGAATTAAGGGGTTAACCCTTTCAGGGGTAAGGTATTTCTGCTCAAAAGATGTTCAAATAATTAATTCACACCGCAATTAATGAACAAAGTTATTTGAAAATAATCAAAAGCTATTTTTCACGTATTTTATGAAATCAAAATTGTACTAAAAAATTACTGGTGCCATTTGACAATTTAGGCATTAAAATTAACAGTTTGCAGACTGCAAACGGCGCCCCTCAAAGGGTTAACCCCTTAATTCTCGCTCCCGTCATATTCACGGGCTGTGTGTCTTTTACTGAAATTGTTTGATTCCCACCAGTTTTATAAAATAGTAAAATTGGCTATATTTTAGTATCGTTTTTCCTGTCATTAATTAAGGTGAATATTTCTTTTTCATAAAAGTGGTGCCAATAAGCAATTTGAATTTTTCAACCGTAATTTAATTCGAACGTTAAGGGTTTAAACTATTTTATAGTATTACTTGGTTTGTATAAATTTTTATATCATACATAGCATCGGTGGGAGCATATAGGACAAATCATGTTGTTTTTACTAGTACCTTTATCAATCATCTTCTTGATATACTCCTATTGCATATTTTGTAAAAATATCTCGTGAAGATTATTGACAGAAGATATCGGTAAGAACAATAAAATTTGTCCTATATGTTCCGGCCTCTGTATATACACTGTAAAAAATCGGGCTAAAAAACGGAGATTCTCCTGGCGATCGAGACGCCAGTACTATTTCCGAATTTTAACGGAAATTTCCCCCCATAGATTCCAGAAATCCGTATTTTTAAGGAAATTTTTCGCCATAAATTACAGAAAATGTTTGTCCTGAAGTAAGCTTCCACCAGTAAAGATAGATATCTATTTTTGGCCATAATTATAACTGAAATTCTGAATTAAGAAGGTGTATAGATAAGGAGAAACTTTCTATGAATATTTGCTGTTGTAAGTTTACCCTGGCTATAATAAGCCACTGCGGTACCATTTTGAGGATATGTCAGTTCCTTTTTTTTCATAATTCCATCTCATGTATGGGCTAATGATGCAAACGGCTTAATCATTGATTTCTTTTAAATTTAAATGAAACAAATAATAGTTTCCTCCTTTCTAAATACATTTATTTCTCCATTAAAAAATGGCTGAAACTTTGAAAACAAGTACTTTTGAAAACAAAACTTTTTGATGCTTTTACTCTTATAATTACGAAAACATATTTAGCAAGAATATTGAAAAAAACAATTTTGCTTTTAAATTTAATTGTGCTTCGTGTACGCCATTTTCATATTTATAAATTTTGTTTTCCATCTTCGCTTTTTTTCCTAGTCATTATCTATTCAAAAATTAATCCCTAAATTATTATCAACGTAGCTAGTATCGTAAATTATCTAATTTAGTTAATGGTCAGAAAGAACATTATATTTAATGCGTTATTGACGACTGACGCCGTGAAAAATTTATAGATAAACAAAGAATTTTGAAAAGAAATTTACTTTATATTATGATATTTTTACTTTCTTCTATCTTTACAAGAAGAAAGTATTGGATTCGTGAAAATGTTCAACTTTCGGTTGTCGACGGATTTACACGTTTTAGGGGTCAGAGTTTCCGAAAAACATGTTTTTACAAAATGTCTGTCTTTGAGTCTGCCTGTCTGTATGTATGTGACACAAATTTGGTGGGCACTCTATCTCAAGTACCAATGCGCGGAATTGAATAAAAATTTATATTCAGTTAGTCCGTGATATAAATTGGTGCTGATTAGTTTTTGGTGTAAATTGCTCAACAGGTGGCGTTGCTATAAAACTTCAGGTTCAGTTAGTCCTTGACATGAATTGACGTTTTGTACATTTTGGTGTAAATCGCTCGACAGGTGGCGCAGCTATGCTGCATTTTTTGTAATTTCCCCAATAGCTCTATCTCAAGAACAAATGCTTGGATTCTCAACAAACTTCAGATTCAGGTATATCTAGATATGAGTTTGTGCTGTTTAGTTTATGGTGTAAATCGCTCAATAGGTGACGCTTCTATGCAGCATTTTTCACGATTTCTCCAATAACTCAATCTACGGAACTAATGCACGGATTTTCATTAAACTTCAGATTCAGTTAGTCCTTGACATGAATTGACGTTTTATAGATTTTCGTGTAACTCGCTCAAGAGGTGGCGCTGCTGTGCTGCATTTGTTATAATTTCCCCAATAGCTGTATCTCAAGAACCTCGATTTTCAACAAACTTCAGATTCAGGTATACCTAGATATGAATTGGTGCTATTTAGGTTTTTGTGTTAATCGCTCAACAGGTGGCGCTTCTATGCAGCATTTTTCACGATTTCCCCAATAGTTCTATCTCAATAATTAATGCACGAATTTTCATCAAACTTCAAATTCAGATATAGTTTGATATGAATTGGTGCTAAATTGATGTAATTTCTTGTACTACATAAATGATTTAATTGACGTGATTTATATGGAAGAAAGTTTTGTGATGGCCACAACGTACTAGTTTTTCTTTTGTTAAATCATTTATTGTACTTGACAAATATTTATTGCATTATTTTTATTATAATTTCTACTTAAAATTAATGGTGCTAAAAGATTAAAAACTGTATGCATGTGTTTCTGAATGATCATTAATAATAGACTCTAAATAACTGATAAATTTAGGTAGAATGGACCGAAAAGTATATAGTACATTTGAAAAAAAAAAGAATTTTTGCACTGCACAGCATTATATATAATTATTATTTTTTGTGTTTTTATTAATTTATAATACAGATTTTCATTTTTTAGTGTTTCCTAAGTTTGGATCGAAAGCCAATTGCTTTTATAAAAATCTAAATCGAAGACTCTTGCAGTTTGGGGATTAATATCCACCCCAATACCTGGTTTTGTACGCCATGAAAAAAAAATGATTATCAAAAAGAGTAGAGATCTACATTTTTAGTTTTTAACGTCTCTTTTACAATTTTACCATTTATATACCATTTGTCAGACATTATTGCATATTTTAAAAAGTTTAATATCTGTAAGACATACTGGTCAGCCTTCATAAATGCATATATATATATATGTATACATAGGTGCCAACCTTAAACTAATCTTCCGTAATACTTGTGTTAATTTGACCCTGGTTTAATAAGTTTTGTACCAGAATTTTTTTAAAGAAATGCAATTAAATATGTTCCACGTAGAAACCTGGAATTAAGTAAATAAGAATTCGTGAAATAAATTTTCTGGTTCGGAATGTGGTTAACCTGGGTTAAATTAATCCAGACATTACGGAAGATTAGTGGAATGCTATGTATATATCATACTTGCCAGCATTCAACTAAACTTCCGTAAAATGTGAGTTAAGTTCACCCAGGTTATACCTATAACTAACCAGAAAATTTATTCGATGTATCATTATATATTTAAAATCATGTTTCGCTATGAACTCTATTTGAATTAATTTCTTAAGTAAATTTCTTTAGTAAACTTTAGTAAATATTAACGCTTTAGTGCGCAGCCTTGCATATATGCAAAGAACAGTGTTTTGAATTTAATAGATTATTTTTATTCATATATACCTAATTCACACCAGAAAATTAAAATAGCAATATCTGCTTTAATTAATAACAGACATTCCGTAATTAAATAAAGCAAAATCAACCATTGAAACTTTCTGGTGTAAAGCCAGATTCTCCGAACTACGTAATTTCTATAAAGCATTCTATCATGGGAATTAAAGAGTTGCATGTTAAATTTTAAAAAATAAATAATTATATAAAATAAGGATTTGGAGACATACTTATTAAAATATGTACTATTTTGTAATATTTCAGGGTAAAACAGCCACACAACAGTAATTTTTACGTGTATTGCAGATGTGCAACGGAAGAAAAGATTTGCGTATTACATGAAAAATGCATCACTGATTTTTTTTCATTATTTTTCCTGTGTAATAAAACTTTCAGAGAATCATATATAATTTTTTCGAAACAAAATAAAAAAATCGCGCATTTAAGGGTTAAAGGGCTCTTAAAGCTTTAAAATTTTCGAAATTTTGACTTTTTTAGATCATAACTCCTATCTTTTCTGAACATTTTGAAGTAATTGTTTCCTTGAAATTCCCATTTGAACAGAAGTTATGGATTTTAGAAATATACCCACTCAGTAACTGAAGCGACATTTCCGAAACTTTGAAATCATTTTTCTCCAAATGACGTTTATGGGCATAACACGCACTATATCTCAGAAACTTCTGAATATTTTTTCATGAAATTTTCAAAATATATGTTTCATGTTAGTCTGTATAAACTAAACCTAAAATTTCCTTTTTATTATGTTAATATATATATACATATATACATTAGAGGGTTATACTGTTGAAATTTTCTAAATTGTGCTTTAGCTAAATAAAACTTTGTATTAAAAATATGAAAATGGTTTAAATAGAAATTTATTTAGGTTTAGGGTAATTATTACAATCTGAAGGCACCAAAATTTTCATTCTAGTTGCAAAATTTATTTTGTAATCCTGCGCGTAATCTGTTATGCCAATTTTTTGCTTATCAAAAGTCTGACAGTTTAGAGACCCTGTAAATGCTAATTCAGCATTTTGCAATTTTTTAAATACTTGAAATGAAAGAACATACTTATATCTTTCAATCCAATAAAAATTGTGTCTTAAAATGAAATAAATTTTAAGATATTAAATTTTGAAAATTGTCTATTTTTTTTTCTTTTTTTTCCCAATTTTAATAGTCCTAAGTCCCTTAAAGCATCTCATATATAAATGTAATAGACGTAACATTTAATAAAATATGTCCAAGAGTTCACACATTCTATAAAATACACGACAAGAAAGTTTTCACTCCTACCACAACATCATCAGTTGTAATTTCTAAATGCCTTCGCTACTGCATTTATCGTATTTAATACTTAAATGCGCGATTTTTTATCTTGTTTCGAAAAAAAATCATATATGATTCTCTGAAAGGTTTAATACACAGGAAAAGTAATGAAAAAAAAATCAGAGATACATTTTTTATATAATACGTCAATCTTTTCTTCTGTTGCACATCTGCAATATAAATAAAAACTACTGTCGTGTGGTTGTTTTACGCTAAAATATTGCAAATTAGTAAATATTTTAATAAGTATGTCTCCAATTACCTTAGTTTATATAATTATTTATTTTATAAAACTTAACCTTTAACCCTTTAATTCCCATGACGGAATACGTTCTAGAAATTACGTAGTTCAGAGAATCTGACTTTACACCAGAAGGTTGCAATGGTTAATTTCGCTTTATTTAAATACGGAACGTCTGTTATTAATTAAAGCAGATATTGCTATTTTAATTTTCTAGTGTGAATTAGGTATATGCGAAAAAAAAATCTATTACATTCAAAACACTGTTGTCTGCAGATATGCAAAGATGCACACTAAAGAGTTAAGGAGCAGGTTCCTTAATTTTACGTTTTTCACTCTCTCTATCACCCTCTTCTAGCATTTTTTCCCATCGACAGTCCATAGTCGAGTGTGTCATGTCATTGCTAACTTAAGTTTTAGAAGTACAAATTTCAATTGTTTCTCGTAATAGGGTATTACGTATATTTTCATGGTTCTCTATTTTCTCTATTGTTTTTCTGTTATGAAACCTTAAAAATAGAAAAAAATAGCGAATTACGAAAATATACATAAGCGGCGGTCCATAAATGATGTCACACTTTTTTCAATATTTTTGACCCTCTACCCCCTTTTTCACAAAGTGTCACACTTCACCATATCCCACCCCCCACCCATTGTCACATGTCACGCTATATTACATAAACATAAACTTGCAGTTCGGAAACAAAGCACTACGTTATAGATCATATTTCAAGCTTTATTTTTAAACTTTAATTATGTGTTTTAACGACATTTGTGAGCATAACAATAAAAATGGTTCATGTACTTATTTTGTATGAAATAATATTATAACAAAAACATAACAAAACATAACTATATTTATAACAAAAACATAATTAATATACAATAATAATAAAATATTAATACGAAAGAGCAGTTGAAAACAGTCGTATTTTGGAATTTGAAATGGAATTTAATATATTTGGCTTTAAATCTACTTTATAAACACAAAATAGTTTAATTTCAAAATAACTTCAAAATTTAATCTGTTAATTTTTAATTCTTTTATTTTAACCAAAATGTGTGATGTCACATTTCTTTTTACGCCCTCCCATCCCCTTTTCACAAACTGTCACGATTTCTCGACCCACCTCCCCCTCCAAGCGTGACATCATTTGTGGAAGGCCTCTAATGTCCTATTACGAGAAGTAATTGAAATGTGTACATCTAAAACGGAAGTTAGCAATGACATGACACTTGTTTATCAACTGTCGATGGAAGGAAATGCTGGTTATTTAATGTCTAGATGGCATGTGTGGTTGTTGGCAATGTATTTAAACTCATATTTTATGCCATCGAATTTAATTTTATAAACTCTAGCGAGCGTCGGGTCAAGTCCGGGCCCATGCCTGGAAGAGGGAGAAAGAGAAAAGAATAAATGGAAAATTGGGGAATCTGCTGATCTTAAACACGATAAATAGAAACGCGAATGCACTTACGTAGCTGCCAACTTTTACACTTTTTTCCTACCACTTTTTTTGAAACTAAAATTTTGCCTTATTAACCAAAAATTTTAGGTGATCAATTAAGCTTGACTTTTCAGTTCAAAAATAGTGGTAGAAGAAAAGCGTAAAAGTACCCATGCATTTAGAAATCATAACTGATGATGCTCCGGTAGCCGTGAAAATGTTCTTGTCATACATTTTACATTATGCGTGAACTCGTAAATATGTTTTTTTAAATATTGCGTCTATTAATTTTATAAATGAAACGCTTTAATGGATTTCTTTTATAAAAGCTACCCAGTATGTTTTACAGACAGTATAGGTTTTTTAAAATGTACAATAATATCTGATAAATGGTAAAAGAATAATTAGTTTAAAATCTTGATAGCAGAAAGAGCTTTACAGTTTCTTGGGAGTGGGGTTCTTTTTGAAGGCTGAAATTCCGTCTTGTTAAACAAATGAATAACTATCTTTTGGCAGACAGTTGTAATGTACAAATATTGCCACTGAGAGAGAGCGCAGTGTTCGATAAGGAAGGGATCGCTTTCCTAATTCTTCTTTACTTTTGTGCAAGAATAAATAACATTGAATAAACAGATGTTTTGCTTGTATTAGAAGTGATAATTAAAAAGCTTGTATAAAGCTTGATAGCGTAAAAAGCGTTAAAAGCGTAAAAAGCTTGATAATCTTAAGATAATTTAAACAATGAACCATCCTTAACATGAAACTTGCTCGTTTCAACCGTTCTCCTTTTAAAAGAGTTCGGCTCTCTCTCTGTGTATGATATATATTAGGGTATTGCGCGGCAGCGCAATACTTATTTATTTCCAGTGTCACTTCTCAATGTTAATTTAACATAGAAAAGCCTATGGAGATCATAACTTTTTCATTTTTTCTTCCTACCTTTTTGTCCCTCATGCCACTCATTTTCAATTCTTTGCTGATTCTAATATTATAAATTCAAAGTGTAAAAAAATTTGCCAGACGTCAGGGTCAAAACGGATCATAAAATGCCTTTGCATATAGGTGGATTATAATCTAGAGAGTAACATGGACTAACTTTTATTTACATTATTCAAATATTTTTCTTAATAATTACAAATTTCGCTTTTTTCATTGAGAATCAACGAACATTTTCTAATAAAATTTAACATTTTTCATTCATTGTTGTAAATAATTCAAAAGCCGTAATAATAATTTGCCTATTTTTAGTTGAATGATTTTCACGTGAAACATGAAACTGAAGAAAAAGTTTTTTTTTAAGAATTAAAAAGAAGATGAAAATGGCGTCATAGTGGAAATAAAAATGAAATTTTCAAGCAGATTTTTTAAGTTCAGATTGTAATTTTTGGCCAAACTACAGCTACCTGCATTTCTGCACTGGTGAAACATTTTGAATTATACTTTAGGTAAATTGCATCACAAATTGTGGTGCGATGTCGCACATGTCAAATCCTGATGATTATACCATCCATTAATTTTGAAATGTGTTCGACTGAATGCAGTATTTATTAAAAAACTTGACATATTAAAGAAAAACCTAATTTGCAGAACAAATTTAAAAAACAAAATTTATTTCCTAAATTGTTTAAGCCTGAGAAGGGGCAGATATTAAGATATTTCATTCAATTCGTTCTACATTTAATGTTAAATTTTTGTAACAAATAAGTTAAACCAATTGAACATTAAAAAATAAAAGTGAAATTCATACAATATAATAAACACCTATATATTTAGATTCCGTTCAAATGAAATCGAAATAGATCTTAGACTTTTTCCATTTTTAAGTTGTGAATATTCGTACTGCAGATTTTGCATTATGTTTATGACGATTGTACATAATATGATAAGATACATGCAAAATACAAAACTTTAAAAAAAGTAAGATTTATTTCGATTTTATTTGAACGAAATCTAAATATATAGGTGTTTAAAGTGTTATATTGTATGAATTTCATTTATATTTTTTAATGTGCAATTGGTTTAACATATTTGTTACAAAAATTTAACATTAAATGTAGAACTAATTGAATGAAATATCTTAATATCTGCCCCTTCTCAGGCTTAAACAATTTAGGAAATAATTTTTTTTTTTAATTTGTTCTGCAAATTAGGTTTTTGTTTAATATATATATATGTATACACGGCTGTTTTCTGAATATGTGTAACGTGTGCAAATTTCCAACAGTATAAAAAAATAGTAAATTTCGCCTGATTATTTTTTTTTTTATTTACAACTATGTAGGTATAAATAACTTCATATTTAAGAAAATATAAAAATCGTGCTAATTTTTTAAATCCTTAGATTTTAAATAATTAAATAAGCTAGTGTCCAATGATAGGAAAGAGAAAACTTCTTAAAACACCATAAAAATTTTAATAAATGCACGAAGCTTTTCGAAAGAACTAGTTTTTCTCCATCAGGGAAATTTTTTTAAAACAATATAAAAATTTTAATAACTGCGCAAAGCTTTTCGAAAGAACTAGTCTTTCTTCATCAGGAGTGACTCTTGCTGCTGTTTTCAAAGTAGAAGGACATGTTCTCTGCGCCTGATGAAGAAAGACTATTTCTTTCGAAAAGCTTTGTGAATTTATTAAAATTTTTATGGCGTTTAAAGAAGTTTTCTCTTTCCTACCCTAGAACTACCGGAAATTTTACTCAAGTTTTATAAAAACATTCTACACCAGAATTTTTACTTAAAACTATTTAATTTGTTTATTTAACTTATTATTGTCTGATTTATACATTTAGTTTGTTTTGAAGAAATTTCTGGTTTGAATAAATATTTTGAATGTACATGTCGGGTCCAATGGACCCGTCTGGTAGACGGAAGGTTAATGTTACAAAACTTTTAATAATATTGAGCGTTTACAAACACATTGCAATAATGGCTTTTGAAAAAATAATTAATTTTTGAATCAATTACAGTTATCAAATTGGACGCTTCTGTAAGTATCACTATCTTAAAAAGAAAAAAAGAATGTGGTAAATTTCTACAACAATTGCAAGTCAAGTCTAGTCACTAATCTGGTAAAACTAAATATAAAATTTTGTTTCCAAATAGTAGTAGCACAAAAAACAGGGATCGCACTTGTCCTGAAATTTCAGGACCGAGAAATTCTTCGGTACCAATATTTTTTCTTCTTAACCTCTTCCGTACCAGTGGATCCACGTGAGGATTCATGGCCTGATTTTTCACAAACCCCAGTGGATCCGAGTATGGATCAATGTTCGTTCATTATTCTAACGTTGCTGCTAAAAACGTTATTGCAGGAATATATGTTTGTGTATAACTGGTATTATGAGAAATGTCTGAAAGTGTTTATATATCTCTTCATGAATAAAACATCTCATTTTTCTGAAAACTACTACTTGATATTTTAAATTTAAATGACATAAAAACTGGTTTTACATGTAATCTTCATATACATATGCTGGTGCGGAAGTGGTTAACCCTCTCCGTCACAGTGTCCTTAAAAAAGGACACCTAATTTTAATTCCAAAACTGGCAAACGGCACCAAGAATATTTAACTAAAATTTTCCTATTATAATGTGCAATAAATGAGCAATTATAATAAATGTGCAATTTCGTATTTTCTAATAAATTCGTTTAAAAATTACGGTGTTAGTCCATTATTTCATCAGTTTATAAACAGGATTACTCCGGACAGGTAAGGGTTAACTAAGGCCGAAATTTCGCGCGTTTAACCTAAATTTATATTTCTATAAACAAATAGTGATATTTGTCCTGAAAAGATACCTTAAGCATGGAACTATTGGAGGAGAACATGGAGAGGAATTGATATATCTTCAAAATGGTGAAGCTTTAGCTGTGACCTGTTTCGCTGTGGTACATTACCGACGGGGCAAACTTCCACCAGTAAATTGGAATAGAAAATTTCTACTTATTTAAAAGCCTTATTAATGCAGAAACACAGTCATAATTATGGTCAAAAACAGTTATTTATTTTTACTGGTAGAAGTAAACTTTTCTGGTAATCAGACCCTGCGTTTCCGCCATATTGTGACAATCTAAAGATCCTTCTGATAGTGTCTGTGAAAGAGATAATAATGCCCCAGCCAACTTAGACCAGTAGAAACTAATAGAAAATTTTACCAAATTTGTCAGAGAAATTCATGAAAAAAATAAGCCGCCATCTTGTGACAACCTCCTCAGTTACTTCACTCGCAACTGGTAGGCTCTACACTATACGTCTCCTCCTCTTTATTGGTAACTCCATTACCCCTGAACCCCTGAAAAAGTGACCGGTCCAAAGTCACTTGTTGTAACATTTGTTTTAAAAATACCATTTCAAAAATCATTAATGATAAATTTGTAGTATTTAATAAACACAAAGTAGAGTGTAGAAAGATATAGATAGCTTTTTAAAAATATATAATGTTATATATCATTATTTAAAGTAAGTGGGCTTTTATGTTTTTAAAACTTTCTTTTAATATAATGTTTTGTAGTATTGTACATTTATTTTCTATTTTTTTTAATTTACAAAGCTATAGGGAAAATGTTTCTAAATAAAAAATTATCAAAATTATGTATATATTTTAATCTTTCGACTACATTTATTTATAATCGTTTATTTTCACATTAAATTAAATAAAAATACTCTATTTAATTAACATTTAATCGTATTATGTATATATATATATATGTATATTATTTAATAAAATTTTCAGCCTGTGTATACACGACTTTCATAATTGAAAAGGTTAGTTCTCCTTTTTTCCCCCGCTAAATTGTTTCTTTTCAAAAAATAATCCCTGAATTATTAGCCAAGTAAATAATATCATAAACTATCTAACTTAGTTAATAGTTAAAGGTCATTATGTTTAATGCGCTATGGAAGTAATAAAAAAAATACATATAGTTAAAGTATAATTTTTCGGAAAATGAAGTTAGCGTCTGTTTTGATATTATTCTTTTTTTTTTCTTTATTCATAATTAATTATCTGCTGTAATAGTTATACATTATTTCTATAATTTTAGACGAGTACAATCTCAAAAATATAATTTTCTATTGTATTGACGGTATTCAAAGGTGTAATTTTCGAACAAATAGAGCGATAAAAAATAAGTTTTATAATTAATTTTAAATTTAATGCTCACTACTATTAATGACAATTTATTATTTTTTTTATAAAGACCCAATTGAATACGTGCAAAAGTATTCAGGAAATGGAGTTATGATTAAAGAGGAGGACACATATAGTGTAATGTCTACCAGTTGCGAGTGAAGTAACTGAGGAGGTTGTCACAATATGACGGCTAAATTTTTACATTGGATCAACAGTTTCTGATAACCGCCGAAACAAACTTCCACCAGTAAATTTTGAATAGGAAAATTTGCCTTGTTTTAGGGATTTTTTTATGAAAAAAAATTTCTTTCACAAACATGGTTAAAAATTTCTATTTGTTTTTTCTAGTGAATGTTTGACCATGTATTGTAATAATTTTCACTGACACTGGCAGAAGGCTGTCTAGGTTGTGACGATATGGCGGAAACGCAGAACCTGACTACCGCCGAAATAAGCTTCCACCAGTAAAAATGAATATCGGTTTTCGCTATTATTTATGACTGAAATTTTGCGTTAAAAAGACGTTTAAACAAGAATAAAATTTCTATTGAAATTTACTGGTAGATCAGTGACCCGGGGGTAATGAACCACTGCCAAAGCGGTTAAAGTTGAAGCTTCATTATTTTCAGAATTTGTCAATTCCTCTTAATTAATAGTTCCATGATTCAGTAAGATATTTTACATACAAAGTAGCCATAGATTCCAACAGTTACGGATTTTGAATACCACTTTCCTTATATAGAAAAAATTGACTTCTTAAACGCAGCATTCTGCGATTATCCCTTTCAGGGGCAAAGCACTTCTATTGCTAAAATGAGAAATTGGTTGACACCGGGAACAAATGACGAACAAATTTTTTAGAAACATTTATGAACAAATTTATATGAAAATTAGTAAAAGATTTTTATCGCGTGCGTTATAAAAATAAAAATTTAATACCTAAATTATGGTGTCAATGTGGTATTTGGGAATTAAAATTAAGTGGTATATATTATATTCAAGGAGTTTTAAAAAAGTCCCATTTTTTTGCAAATGTAAAATGGCATTCAAAACCCGTAACTTTTGTCACCTATGTATGTAGCCCGTCCTGATAAAAAATAATTCTAATTTTCTGTAAATTTACATTAATTTGAAACTCTCGAGATAAAATATTTTGATGTTGAAAAACAATCTGTTTTTTTTTTTTTTAGACTTTTTTGAAATTTCAATACAAATTTATATTTTTAATAGCGCTGCATACCATTACATAAAATTACTTTATTTCTTTCTTTGCCTTTAATTTACAAGTTTCTCGAAGAAAAACCTCCTTATTGAATATATATATATATATATAGGAAAGCTATGGGCACGTTTCTAATGTTTGCAATATAATTACTTCTAATAAATATTTTAAAATTAAATTTAAATACAAATTGCTTTTCTTTTTCTGTACTATATACGGCTTTTGCAGTATTTCAATTAAAAACTTCTACTTTAACTTCAAAAATCACCATAATAATGCTAATTTTAAATAATGCTAATATACATGGTTTTTACGCCTCCTTGAATTTTGCAGACCTGAAAATGTTTTTTCACCAGTATTATCTTATAGCTAATCTCTTCTGAAAAGAAGGCGAAAGTTTGCGTGTTTAACCTAGATTTCTTTTTCTATGAAATGGTACTGGTAGTTGTCCTGGAGAAGTAACGGTATCCGTACGAACCATGATATATTTTTTTAATTACACTACATTTCGTTACGTAAAATTCGACTTTTACCTTTTTTGTCTTACAACTTACAAGTTTCTAGGAGAATGCTCCTTATTAATTTTTTTAATGATTATTATGTATTCGTTTATAGTGTTTGAAATATATTTCTAATCATTATTTTGTGATTAAAATTAATTAGAAATTACAATCCTTTTTCTGAATTATTTTCAAAACTTTGACTTCAATTTCAAAAACCTTCATCTGTTTAACCCTTAAATGCATAGTGATGCACATCTGTATAACTTTTTATTTAACGCTTAGAAACTACTATATTTATATAGAAATATTAATGCTCTAAAAATTACAAAAGTACGCCCACTAAATAGCATAGAACATCGATTATACAAAGTAATTGGGGCCGACCATCTTTCGGAAAATCGAAAATTGCTGATAATCCAGAATGCTTCAATTTTAAGATTAAGGAGAAATATATGCAATATTATGTATTATGGTAATAAGTGCTTAATAAAAATAAAGCAATAGAAAAACAGAAACAAGAATAAATTGCCTGAATTTTAATTTTGAATTGAAGTACTTTTTACATATATCACAAGGGATTGAAAAAATGTTTTGTTTAACGTAGTTTCGATTGCCTTTGCTTTGAAGTTCTATCATGGAGTTTTCATTGTTTTTAGCTCACCAGTATCACAGTCTTTCTGCTGTTCCAGCCATGCCAAACTTTTTGCACAACATTCAAAAGCTAATATATTGTAATAATAAAGTATTGCTAATTTGTTCGTTTTCTTCGTTCCACTCCGCAGCTTACGGAAGCTCAAATTACATTCAAAGGAACTCTAAGAAAGGGGATCGAAAATATTTATATGTAATCGTAGTTCTGAAAGAACTGCTTGCACGCAAGATAGTTAAAAAAAAAAAAAAAAGCTTTCAAAAGGGATTTTACACACAAGGAATGTGATAGTAAAAAAAAAAAAAAAAAAAAAAAAAAAAAAAAAAAAAAAAAAAAAAAAGCTTTAAAAATAGATTTTGGTTAACCAACAGTTTCGGTTAAAAGAGTTTCGGATAAAAGAGGTTCTACTGTAATATTAAAAATCTATCTTAAAATTTCTGGTATATTTGTTTAATATAAAAATATAAAACATTATTCTAAAAAAAAATAATTCGTTCATTTAAGGTTTAAGTTTTACAAAATAAAATATATATATATATATATATATATATATAATAGGATATTTAGATACACACGTATTAAAATATTTACTAATTTGCAATATTTTAGTTACGACAGTAGTTTTTGCTTGTATTGCAGATGTGCAACATGAGAAAAGGTTGTCCTATTATACGAAAAATGTATATCTGATTTTTTGCAATATTTTTCCTGTTTAATAAATCTTTCTGAGAATCATACAAAATTTTTTCGAAACAAAATAAAAAATCATGCATTTACGGGTTAAATAATGTTGCATATTAACGTAATTTTTCTCAAACACAAACGTGCTTTTTCTTTAATCTTTCTATTTTTTCTTTCTTTTCCATCAATTTAAAAATCACTGAAAGAAACAGCTCTTTATATATATATATATATATATACTAGCAGAACTACCCGGCTTCGCCCGTGTCAATTATAAGAAGCCTTCCAGTAAAATAAATTAAAACAAAATAATACGGCAATCACAATAACTGAAATTTGTGCATTCCCATCCACAAATCGTTGTAAAGACAATCAAAAAACATGGCGTTATTGTCTTGCAACCATAGTAAAATCCCTGAGCTTTAATAACAGAATGCACGTTTTCTTTGGCGGGTGTAAGAGAAAAATATGTGATTTTCCTGACAATATGAAAAAAAGAAATTCCTCCAAATCGCGCAGCACTTAGTGAAATTCTCGTTTTTATGGTATTATCTACATTATAAAATAAAAACACTATGCCAGTGCCCCATAAATTGTAACCCACAAAATGCGCCTTTACTGCAACTTTTCTAACTTTTAAACATCACACAATTTCATTTTTTACAATGTCGAATAGGAAAAAGTTCTCTCAAATGAAATTTGTTTGAAAATTGTACCTCAGTTTTCTGATTTTAATGGATTTTAAAGTAATTTTTAAGCATAGATATTTTTAAAGTTGAGTGCAACCCGATTACGAAAGATGAACCTGTTTACACTTAATGCAATAGTATAAAGAAAAGACATGTCTATGAGTATCGCTGGTATCATATTTTCTGTGGCAAAACCTAACAAAACAAATTTCCCTTTTATTGCTGTTTAACGTCTAAACGTTGTACATTCGATTGTTCCAACGTATTATAGAAAACAAAAGTACTTTCAGTGATATTTGTTTGTAATGCTTATCTCAATTTACGAAATTTTTATAGGTTTTAAAGTAACTTTTAAGCATGCATATTTTGTAAATATGCTTGCAACCCAAATACAAAAAGATTAACTCAATTGTTCAAAAACATTGTAAATAATTCAGAATTTGTTTGCGTTCGCGTAATATTCAATAACTAAATTGGCAAACGAAATTAAAACGCCAAAAATAAAATAAAATAAAACACGAATTTAACAGATATCAAATCAAATTACTCAAAATAACCTGATAAGTACATAAAATTCAAATTGGAATTTCGTTCCGGGTGATATAACTTGAATTCTTCAGAACGGATTTCCATGCGAATTGCACTATTAGTTTTTTTGGGAAGATTTTAGTGCGTAACATATTGTTTTCCGTTGCTTAGTCATAGAATTATAGGGAAAGTTATATAATCATGTGAACCCAATTATGAAGGATCAGTCTTATTAGCTGAATGAAAAATGCAGAACTATTTTTATCTCTGAGTATAATGACGGGTTTATCTTCGGTAATGGGGCTGTGCGCTAGGGTATTCTTATTTTAATGAGTGTGCCTGACACCTATTATGGCATGCACCTTTGCACCTTTGTTTAAAACAATATAAAATTACTTATGTTTTAAGCGACTATCTGGCATGCAACTTGAATACAAAATACTAACCTGCAAATGCTTAAGGTACTTCTCCAGTTCATTGCTCAACAACGCGAAACTTTCTCACATATTTTCTGACTCATTAAACCTAAAGGCTTAAAATTTGTAGGCCTGACTATTAAAGCGATTTGTAATTGAAATGGGTTTTTCCTTTTTTCATAAATAAATTACTTATCGAGTTATGAGCAATTGTGGTTGCGTGACGGCCAGTTTTTGTCCTTTATTGCACTGTTGCGTCCGAAATTCAGTTCAAAACACCAACTGAAAGATCTTATACCTTTACCAACAAATGGAAACTATCTTTCGATTACATAGTTTCTAAATAAGAACTCCTGTCAATTTCATGCGTTTCCGAACAAAAATTAATCAAAAAATATGTCAGAAAATAGCTCCTTTGGATTTGAGAACAGCATTTACTTTATGAACAGCCTTAACTTGAAGTTTATGAAAAAACTCACATTTTTAGTTTTAATTTTGGAACTCGCGAAATTTAAATTCAGAAAAAGGATATTCTTTAGACACATTGTGGTAATTTTTTTAAACTTTTAAAATTAAAATATATGTTTTCTTTGGCGCGCGTAACAGAGGTATACAATATCTCCCACAATACGGGGCAAAATGCAAAAAAATACATCCAAATGAGGTAGTAGTTACTAAAATGTTATTTGGATAATTTGAAATTTTATTGAAATTAAATCTACAATGATTAGATGAAATGATGTCATTTTCCATAAATTTTAAATCAAGACATCTGTCAAGATTTTTTTTTGAAAGTGTAAATAACCGCTCTCTTTTTGCTATAAATGACAGAAAATGTTAGCATTGAATCTAAACCAATACAACACTTAGCGATAACGTATAGCTATAAGATATGGCTGTAGTATACAATCGAAGTAGTAAGCAAAATATAGGAGCCATATGTTTACAATGAGTTTGATTACGCGTTGAAAAGATTTGACAGAATGTGACGTCATATCTAGCCTTTTTTTCTTTTTCTTAAATCGTTATGAAATTTGACTGTTTGTATTAAAATAGATGTTTCAATTAAAAAAAAAAAAACATTCAAATTGCGGTGCTACGTTATTTTCTCGCTCTTATAGTTAAAGTTTTTATTTATATACAAAAAAATGTAAATTTTCTGTTTTGAATGACGTCAATATCAACAACGCAAAAATATAGCAAGAAAATCTGAATTTTTATTGGCAAATAGAAACAAAATACACGCATTATCCTTATTTTTTTCACATTATTGTGTCATTTTTTCGAGTTTGGCAACAGGAAAGAAACGTTTGAATTAAAAAAGATTTAAAAAGAGATATTTCTATAATGTTAAATTATGGAAGTGGTAAAAAAGGGATAAATATTGGTCTGATGATTTTTTAAAGTAGACAGTGATCTTTTCTACGTTCTAAAATGTATGTACATCGAGTTTCGTGCAAATCGGTCAAAAATTAAAGATTTGTATACCGGACATACATACAGAGAACGGCTTTTATATATATAGATATATGAAAATTATCCAAGCGTTTTAATATATTTATTTCTAATACAAATTTTTAATTAAGGTGAAATACAAATTGCTTGCCTTCTCCCGAACCCTATTCGTACGTGCAATTAAAAACTTCGACTTCAACTTCAAAAAGCATCATCTCTGAAACGATGGCAGCAAACAGAATTCCTTAAATGCTCATAATCATTAAAACACACATTAAGTAAACATCTTGATAAACTTTGCATTTAAATTTAACTATCCGATATATATGTCGTAGGCTAATTGAGAAATCCGGCTCTTTGCAAACAGCCTAGGCTGTTTGCAAAGAGCCGGGCTAATTGGAGAATCCATCTCCCTTTTTCCAATTAGCCTGATATTTTTCAGGCTTATTGCAAAGGGCCTAGAAAGCGTTAGGCTAATTGAAAAATGACCACTTATTATCCGATCAGGGTGATATTTTTAGCTCACAGGCTATCAAAGCCTGAGAGCTTATGTGCCCGCCGATTCTGTATGTACGTGTGTACGTAACGCGATAACTCTTGATAGAAATATCCGATTTGCTTCAATTTTTTTTTCTAGGTTCATTCTGATAAGGTGCTTCCCTGATTATTTTTTGGGGTTCATTGGTTAAGGATAAAGGGGGAAAAGGTGGGCTAGTCCCGCCCCCCTTAATTTATATAAATGGGTTTTTCATGCAGAAATATTCCATTTGCTCCAAATTTGGTATACCGGTTTATTGTGTTAAGGAGCTTCCCTGATTAGATTTGGAAGCTCATTATTTAAGTATAAAGGGGGGAAAGGGGGCTACCCCCTTAATTTAGATAAACCGGTTTTTCATGATGAATTATTCGATTTGCTCCAAATTTGGTATACCGGTTAATTAAGTTAAGGAGCTGCCTTGATTAGATTTGGAGGTTCATTAGTTAGATATAAAGGGAGGAAAGGGGGGCTATCCCCCTCCCGTTATTTAGATAAATGTGTTTTTCATGTAGAAACATGCGATTTGCTATAAATTTGGTATACCGGTTAATTATGTTAAGCAGCTTCCCTGATTACATTTGGAAGATCATTATTTTGTATAAAGGGGGGAAAGGGGGGCATTGCCTCTCCCCTTAATTTAGATAAATGGGTTTTTCATGCAGAGTTATTCGATTTGCTCCAAATTCCGTATACCGGTTTATTATGTTAAGTAGCTGCCTTGATTAGATTTGGAGATTTATTGGTTAAGTATAAAGGAGGGACAGGGGCTAGTGTACCCTTTATTTAGAAAATGGGTTTTTCATACAGAATTATTCGATTTGCTTCAAATTTGACATACCAGTTTATTACGATATCGCTTCCTTCATTTGATTTGGAGGTTCATTGGTTAAGTATAAAAGGGGGGAAAGGGGGGCAATTGCCCCTCCCCTTAATTTAGATAAATGTGTTTTCATGCAGAATTATCTATTTTAGTTTAATTTTTTTTCTAGGTTCATTCTAATACGGAGCTTTTCTGATTAGATTTGAAAGTTCATTGGTTCAGCATAAAGGGAGAAATAAGGGAGCTAATACCCCCCCCCCCCTTTAATTTAGTGAAATGGTTTTTTCATGCAGAATTATTCTGATTTACTTCAAATATGGTATATCAGTTTATTATGTTAAGTAGCTTCCTGATTAAATTTGGAGGTTCTTTGGTTAAGTAGAAAGGGGGGGGGGGCAACGGGGACTAATGCCTACATTTATTTTTCGAGGGGCATTATTCTTTGAAATAAGAGTATAATATACAATTAGTGTGAATAGCCTGTGAGCTCAATGCCATCAGTTTAACTGGGCAATTTTCTTTTTATTAGGTTTATTAACGCATAACCCTACCCAAACCCGAAAGATAAATTACAACAGACTGCACCCCGATCCGAGCAAGACAAAATAATTTCAGTCTACATGCAACCGGACCCGAAACTGAGAGTTCCATTTGAAAAAACCCGAAATCTCGAACCAA
The DNA here is from genome assembly GCA_963932465.1 of Maratus speciosus. NCBI lineage: Eukaryota > Metazoa > Arthropoda > Arachnida > Araneae > Salticidae > Maratus > Maratus speciosus. The sequence continues at coordinate 202,740,987 of OZ010794.1, read as the reverse complement.
ATCTGATAACCGACAAATATATTCCAAAGATCCATAACCGGATCCGAACAAGACAAATTAGTTTCCGTGGAAACGCAACGCTACCAGAACCTAAAAAATCCATTCGAACTCAACCTGAAACCCGTCCCGAATCAAATCTTAACCGACAAAAATATTCCAAAGAACTATAACCCGATGCAAGCCAGACAAAATAATCTCCGTCCACCGGCAACCCGATCCGAACCTGAAAGTTCTAATTGAACTCAATCCGAAACCTGCTTGTGGTCGGTTTTCGGATGGACTTCAAATGGAACCTTCAAGTTTGGATCCGGTTGAAAAAAAAATTAAACTAAATTAGATAATTCTGCATGAAAACCCATTTAACTAAATTAAGGGGAGGGGCAATTGCCCCCTTTTCCCCCCTTTTATACTTAACCAATGAACCACCAAATCAAATGAAGGAAGCCATATCGTAATAAACTGGTATATCAAATTTGAAGCAAATCGAATAATTCTGTATGAAAAACCCATTTATCTAAACTAAGGGGACACTAGCCCCTGTCCCTTCTTTATACTTAACCAATAAATCTCCAAATCTAATCAAGGAAGCCCCTTAACATAATAAACCGGTATACGAAATTTGGAGCAAATCGAATAACTCTTCATGAAAAACCCATTTATCTAAATTAAAGGGGAGGGGGGTCTAGTCCCCCTTTCCTCCCTTTATACTTAACTAATGAACCTCCAAATCTAATCAGGGAAGCTCCTTAACATAATAAACCGGTATAAGAAATTTGGAGGAGATCGAATAACTCTGCATGAAAAACCCATTTATCTAAATTAAGGGGGGGGGGGGGTCTAGCACCCTTTTTCCTCCCTTTAAACTTAACTAATGAACCTCCAAATCTAATCACGGAATCTCCTTGACATAATAAACCGATATACGAAATTTGGAGCAAATCGAATAACTCTGCATGGAAAACCCATTTATCTAAATTAAGGGGGAGGGGTCTAGGCCCCCCTTTCCTCCCTTTATATTTAACTAATGAACCTCCAAATCTAATCAAGCTATCTCCTTAACATAATAAACCAGTATACAAAATTTGAGCGAATCGAAAAATTCTACATGAAAAACCCATTTATCTAAATTAAAGGGGGGGGGGGTCTAGCCTCCCTTTCCTCCCGTTATACTTAACTAATGAACCTCCAAATCTAATAGGGAAGCTCCTTAACATAATAAACCGGTATAAGAAATTTGGAGGAGATCGAATAACTCTGCATGAAAAACCCATTTATCTAAATTAAGGAAGGGGTCTAGCCCCCCTTTTCCTCCCTTTATACTTAACTAATGAACCTCCAAATTTAATCAGGGAAGCTCTCCAATTAGCCCGACTCTTTGCAAAGAGCCTAGGCTGTTTGCAAAGAGCCGGATTTCTCAATTAGCCTACTACATATACACCACTTTCATATTTATAAAGATGGATTTTTTCTTTTCTCCTAGGTATTCTCTACTTAAAAATTGCGTTTCCTGAATTATTATCCATGTTATTAGTATTGTAAAATACCTAATTTAGTTAATGGCCAGAAATATCATTATATATAATACGTTTTAGATGCGATAAAAAATTATAGGTTACGCGCTATATGTTGTACGCGCGTTGAAAGCATTTTAACAATTTCAAAGCGACATTTTATAGTCCAGGCAATAGGGGATTTTACCTGGCAAAACGAATGGAAGTTCTGGAAATTGGCTTACTTTATTTTTTTTAGGTCGCTGAATCCGAATTTTCAACTTCCCACAAAAATTTGCCCTGGCAACGCCCCTCAAAAAAGGTTTTTATTAAAAAAATCAATTTTTTTTATTGTTTTAGGAAAAAGGTATCTAGAAATTCAGAAAGTAGACAAAATTTGCAACAAATTAGATATATGACATTATGACTTAGGATGAAGAGGTAGGAGGGATCTGCCTCGGAACATGCGCCGCGGTGCTGCGTGGACTAAGTTGCGCAATTCCACTTAACCCCTTAACGGGCAAGCAATTACGTTTGTGAAATGCTGAATTCCCACCGGAATCGTTGAAAAATTCCATTTCAAAATAATTAAAAGCAATTTTACAGCTTTTTTCCACCAAAGTTAGAAAAGTAAAATTTAATAAAATTTTTCTGGTGTAAAAATTCATTAATCGAAGGTGGTATATAATATATACCGATGCCCCTCAAGGGGTTCACCACTCATACGTTTACATTCGCCCTCCCATCTCCCCTCCGAACTTTCTCTATAAGGTTTACTTTAAGTTTTTTGGGTCGTTGAATCCGAATGTTTAACTTAGCCCCAATATTCCCCCCCCCCCCCGAACCCCCCAAAATAGTTGTTTTAAATTCATTTTTTTATTGTTTTAGGGGAAAACTATGTAGAAATTCAGAAAGTAGACAAAATTTGCAACAAATTGGATACATGACATTACGATGTAGGATGAACGGGAAGGGAGAGGGTTGCCTCGGAACCTTCACTGCGGCGCTATGTGCACTAAGTTATGCAAGTCCAGGTAATAGGGGATTTCACCTGGCAAAATCAATGCTAGTTCTGAATTTCGACTCACTTTATGTTTTTTTGGGTCGCTGAATCCGAATTTCTAACTTCCCACCAAAATTTCCCCCGGCAACCCCCCCTCCATCCCACAATTTTGGTAAAACACCCCCAAAAAAGGTTTTTATTAAAAAAATCAATTTTTTTATTGTTTTAGGAGAAAAGTATCTAGAAATTCAGAAAGAAGACAAAATATCCAACAAATAAGATATATGACATTATGACGTAGGATGAATGGGGAGGGGGGATCTGCTTCGGAACATGCGCCGCGGTGCTGCGTGGACTAAGTTGCTCAATTCCACTTAACCACTCACATCGTTTACATTCGCACTCCCGTCTGAACTCCAAACTTTCCCTATAAGGTTTACTTCAAGTTTTTTGGGTCACTGAATCCGAATTTTTAACTTCCCCCCAAATAGTTGTTTTTAACTTAAATTTCTTATTGTTTTAGGGGAAAACTATGTAGAAATTCAGAAAGTAGACAAAATTTGCAACAAATTGGATACATGACATTACGACGTAGGATGAACGGGAAGGGAGAGGGTTGCCTCGGAACATTCACTGCGGCTCTATGTGCACTAAGTTATGCAAGTCCAGGTAATAGGGGATTTCACCTGGCAAAATCAATGCTAGTTCTGAATTTCGACTCACTTTATGTTTTTTTGTGTCGCTGAATCCGAATTTCTAACTTCCCACCAAAATTTCCCCCGGCAAACCTCCAAAAAATTGATTTTTTGAAAAAATTTGGTTTTTGAGAACAGCGAGCGGCGAATGTTCCGAGTCAGCCCCTCTCTCCCCGTTTATCTTACGCCGTAATGTCATATATCCTCTTTGTTGCAAATTTTGTCTACTTTCAGAATTTCGACATAGTTTTCCCCTAAAACAATAAAAAATTTAATTTAAAAACTTCTATTTTGGTGGGTTTCGGGGGGGGGAGAAATTTTGGGGGTAAATTAAAAATTCGGATTCAGCGACCCAAAAAACTTAAAGTAAACCTTATAGAGAAAGTTCGGAGGGGAGATGGGAGGGCGAATGTAAACCTGTGAGTGGTTAAGTGGAATTGCGCAACTTACTCCACGCAGCACCGCAGCGCATGTTCCGAAGCAGATCCCCCATTCCCCTTCATCTTAAGTCATAATGTCATATATCTAATTTGTTGCAAATTTTGTCTACTTTCTGAATTTCTACATACTTTTTCCCTAAAACAATAAAAAAATTGATTTTTTTAATAAAAACCTTTTTTCAGGGGCGTTGCCGTGGCAAATTTTGGTGGGAAGTTGAAAATTCGGATTCAGCGACACAAAAAACATATAGTAAGCCTTTTTCGAGAACTACCATGAATTTTGCTAGGTAGAACTCCTCTACGGTCTGTATTGCCTGGACTATTAGGAAAAATATTTTTTGGAAATGTTCTTTCTTGAGAATTTTATTAAAAGAAAATCTCATATGATATCATGATACAAATTTGATTTTTTAAATAGTAAAATAAAATCAGAAATTTTATTAAAAAATAAAATGAAAGTGAAATAAAATAAATAACCGAAAAGAGGAAATGTTATTCTATAATTTTGCTCTTTTAAATTTATTTGGTTTTAAAAGATACATTTAAAATTGGCAGCTAACCCGTTCGGGACTATGAGTGAATATATGCACCAAAGCGATATAAGTAAGCGTCCTATCTTAAATGGGAGAGGTAACCGCAAGATTAAAGGCGAGGTCACATCAGTCAAGGTCACACGCCATGTAGCGAACGGGGTGAACTACAGAAAGCTGATTAACTATTTTCATCTTTATGGATAATCTATTAATTGCTCATCTATGAAATAACTGCGCAAGCGCAAACGTCGTGTTTTCATTTGTTTGTAGCATTTATATTCTGACAGTAACGGCAGGGCTCCCAAATGGTCCGCCAACTGAATACCAATAAATTTTAACAGAAAATTTTATGGTAGGTTTGCGCTAGAATTAACTTTCAAAGGTGATTCCGGGGCGGTTTGTAAGAAAAATCTAAAAAGAAATTTTTTCTAAAATAATATTGGTATTCATTTGGCGGACCATTTGGGAGCCCTGTAATGGAATATTCTATTAATATTTCTTCGTGTTTTTTCACTTATTTATTATAGTTAATTATTTAAATAAAAACAGTTCTTTTTAGAACTAATACTAATTGTTAAAATGACAAAATGTTGGCCATCGAATAACTGTAGTTTTCGAAATTGTAATAAAATTATTTTTCTTATAGAATTCATATCTGTCCTTTTCCAAAGAGTAAAACAAGTTTGTTACATATTTTAACTTTAATTTATTAAAAAACATGAAATATTATTCAATATATATTATCAAATGTTGTTTATTTAAATACGGTATTGAGTAAAAATATCAATATTTAAAAAAGTAGAAGGGATTTAAAAAAATTCTATTTTTTAATGTTTTAATTAAATATGCAGTTAACGAATTTTTTTATTTACTTTTAGCTGAGCATTGAAATGCAGTGAGTTTACCATTTGAACCATATTTTTAAAAATAAACAAAATTGTTGAAAAGGTAAATTGTCCCCTTAACCCTTTAGCGGGCGGTGTCCACAAAATGGACACATAATTTTAAGAGGACGGCATCAATAATATTTAATTGAAATTTTCCTTTTATAAAGTACGAGTTCTAAACATTTGAGAAGCATTGAGGGGTTACCAAGGTGTGGTCAGTTTAACACCCAGTCTATTGATTTAATGTCTTGTATATTTATGAGCCAATGGGAAAAGAAAAAGTATAATTTTAAAAACTACGTAATAAGTAAAAAAAAAAAAAAAAAAAAAAAAAAAAATTAGTGTAAAAAGCTAAAATTAAGAATATATTATTAACCCCTTAACAGTGACATTTGTTTTCTTACAAAAAAATTAAAAATGGGGCTGGACACCACATTTTCCATACTAAAATATTTACCTTACTTAATTGAAAAACATCTGACAATCAACAAAGATAAATTTACAGTTACAAAATAGTGGTATCAAAATGCTTTTAATAACGAAGCAGGCAAAGTGTTCTTGCCCGAATCCAGTTCGGTCCACACTGGTAAGGGGTTAAAATGTAAAAGGAATTAAAGTTAAGTCTTTAAGCCAAATGTTAGTAGAATAATTAAATTAAGGTATAGCTGTAGTTGTCGAACAAAAATTAGCAAGTTTTTATTTTCTAATAAATTCATTTATAAATTCCAGCATTTCATCATTTTACAAACAGAATTTCTGCGTACCGGAAAGTGTTAACCCCTTGAGGGGCAAGCAATTGCGTTTGTGCAATGCTGAATTCCCATCAAAAATTTAGAAAAAAAAAATCAAAATAAGGATTCGCAATTTTCCGAATTTTTCCACTAAAATTATAAAGTAAAATTTCATAAAAGTTTTCCGGTGCAAATCTTCATTAATCGTATGTGGTATAAAATATATCCCACCGCCCCTCAAGGGGTTAAAGGTGGCAGCTAAAAACTATGAATTAAGATCTTCATATTGTCATAGCATCGAAACTAGCCATTTTTCAAGATTTTATCCATTGAGACATCAGATGTTGATCACACGAACTACAAATGTATCAAAATTTCTGTCAATTCCACCAGAGTCACATTTCCATTCAATTTATGAATGATCCTTTCAATATGTTATTAACCCTCTAACTGTCTAGTAAAAGGGCAAAATTGTAATGCTTTATCTGTAATTATTTATGACATTTCTAACATGATATAAAAGCATAGTTGCCAATATCTTACACTTTTTCAGACCACAAAAATTTTATAGTAAATTTTACCATTTTAAAACGCCGTAATCTGCCGATTAAATAAGGCAAAAGTTTCTATTAAATTTTTGTGGTATAAAAAACAGGAAGAGTTGGCATTTATGTATAAAAGACTTATTTACGTCTATGAATGTAATTCTTGAGAGTATTAACCCCTTAATTCTCGCTCCCGTCATATTCACGGGCTGTGTCTTTTACTCAGATTGTTTGATTCCCACCAGTTTCATAAAATAGTGTACTTAGCTTTATTTTAGTATCGTTTTACCTGTCATTAAATAAGGTGAACATTTCTTTTTCATAAAAGTGGTGCCAATAAGCAATTTGAATTTTTTAACCGTAATTTAATTGGAGCGTTAATGGGTTAATCATTATTCAATGTTTTAAAATCGCATTATATCTATAGAGTTATATTAATTTAAATAATGCTTCTTTTGCAGTGAAACTTACAGCTTAGTGAACGGATATATTAGATCATGGCGGTTACAAGGTTAAGGTACACATACACAGTACTGTATTATGGTTTTAAAATATTGATGTGTATAATATTATGTGTAGTTTTTTACAGGGACATTTCAAAAACTTTAATATGATATTATCCACTGCACCTAAAAATGAGTGATAGAAGCTACAATAAAGTTTATGGTGAATGTTGATAACAATAAAAAGTTGCCGCTAAAAACACTATTTTGCGAAAACTATGAATCATAATAATTGATTATGGATGACAGATTCATGATGGCTAAACTACTGTCTATATAAACCGTCAGCTTGGGTGGATAAATAAATAAAAAGCAATAGGGTCTACAGAAACTATAACTTAACGTCGTTTTTATTTGTTGTTTAAAAATTACTTGTTGTATCTTTTTTTTTAAATTAAGATTGGCGATTTCCACACACGTTCAGGGTAAGGAAGAAGATATTACTATTTTTTTAAATTCAATTTCAATAAAGGTTAAGGACGACTAAATCATTCATAATCATGGATCAGAATTTGTACAAATTACTTAGCAGATTTTTAAAAATATATTGTTACACATTATTACAGAAAATTACCATTTTTTGCCCATTAATTGATAATTATCTTGAGAAACCAGATTCATATTAAAATTGTACTATCTCGCTTACTTTTAGAAAACTTTTGATTTCCGACATTTTTAATGAATTTCGTTTGAATTTAAATTAAAAAAACAATACTGCATTTTTTAATAAGATATTCGACTTTGCGATTAAGGGAAAATTTTAAGAAATCATAGCAGCAAACAAAATTATTCACTCTGTTTTCTCTCATAATCACGAAAATGCATTAAGTAAGAATACTGAATAAATAGCTTTGCATTTAAATTTAATTATCCAGTGTATATCACACTTTCATAATTATAAAGATCAATTATTTTTTTTTTACATATTCTCCATTTAAAAATTCATTCCTGAATTATTATCCATGTAACTAATATCATGCGCTGTCTAATTTAGTTAATGAATAGAAAAATCATTCCATTTAATGCGTTATCGACGGGATTAAAAATTACAGGTATGTGTTGTTTTTCAGAAAATGAATTTATCTTTTGTTTTTATATTACTTGTGAGGATCGTTCTCAAATTTTCTTTGTAATGGATATACATTAATTTTATCTTATTTTAGACTGATGACATTTAATGGCCATAATGTCTTTGTTATAATTAACCTCCTTCTTATTGTCATTCAAAGTTTCCATTTATGTTCAGAGTATTTATTAGATAAATAGTATACAGGTATATTACACACATTGCATATTTATAAGAAGAAGAAAATTACAACTGATAATCTTTTGTATATAAATAAGTTCTGTTAAATATTATTGGTGAGGCATTCAATAAAAGATAAAATGCATGCATTTTGAGTCAAGTTTTAAAATTTAGATATCAGACGTTTTTCTCAAAAGAAACATAACGAAAAAAAAAAAAACAATTCTTTGAATTATAGGCTAAAATTTTAAGACTAATTCATGACAATTTTAAAGTTAATGCAAAGTATATTGTAATATTATAGCACTTCACTTGTAGTTTAGCGTAGAATATCATATAACTAAACGCTGTAATGTTCAGAGACCTGCAGCTATTCATAAAACTTTTAAAAAAGTGAGAAATGTGACAATTGATGCAGGTAGAAAGAATTTGCTAAAAAGTGGCATCACTGCCAACTCTTATGCTTTCCCCCCTAACCCCTTTTTCAGATAAGATATCTCCATATTACTTAATTTCTGAAATTCGGCTTTAACCCCTTCAAGGGCGGTGGTTCATTTTTGGACCACCTAATTTTAATCCCTAAATGGGACATTGACACCAGAATTTTGGTTTGACAATTTTCGTTGAACTACAAGCAACATCAATTGTTTTGTAAATTTACGATTTACTATGTAAGTTCGTCAGAATATGTGCCTTTTTCCCTGTTATTTTGGGTGCTTTCCGATGTCCGGCATCGGTGATTGTTGTGGGTATTTTCCACCGGAGCGTTACATCCTATGCCATTCTTTGGTTGGTGCTCCGGTCGGGTGATCAAGTACCTGAACTACAGGTTTTATTTATTTTCAAATAAATTTGTTTGTTAATTCAGGTATCATTCATTCATTTCAGTATTTTACTAATATAAGTGCATTGCCCCTGAAAGGGTTAAAAAAATATTTTAAAAATTTGCAGTAAAAATGCGAAAAAATACTCCTTGCAGCAGATGGAAATTCATAAGGACCTGATGTCAAGACATTATCTGTAAGAAAATGTGACGTGTTAAGAACATTGATATAGTCAGTACCACTAGCATTTATAAGTGGTAGCGAATTCAACAATGACTTTATTTGTGCAGATAATTTTGACAATTCTTCAAATGGTCTCTGTAATGACTTTTTCCGGATGATGTTTAGCTGAACGAGTTGCAGATGTCTAAATTCCTCCATAATGCGGGGAAGCGGAGTGGACAAAATGCTACTCCATAGAAACTTGCGCCAAATGATGCATCGTGGCTTTATTGATTGACAGCCCCACCAGTGGCTGAGATGTTCTGCTCTCAAAGCTGGTAGACGGTAGGTGCTGGATTTGAGACAAATCGCGCCCATGAGATAACAGCTCGGGGTTTTCCGTGGTTTCCTTCTATCATTCCGTACCCTTGCGTAAATACGGGTTAGGTTCACTTAGAAATACCTCAGGAAGGGCACCCCCGAACCTACCCTCGTGTAGATAATCGGCCGTCATAAACAAGACCAACTATTGTTTGGCAATGAGAGCTACAGTTGTTGTATTTTGTTAATTTTTCACGATCCGCCAACCAGTGTTACCGAGTATGACGGCTTTTATATTCGAAAATTCCATATTCAAATTATCTACCATTGTTAGGTCAAAGATAAGTATGCAAATTTTCTGGTGATAGTTTGGAATTTCTGAATAAAGAATTCGCCAAATGTGGCAACACTGCTACCAATCAAGTTTTTTGCGCTGTCACTGTAAAGGTGGCGTGGGGCACACCGTCTTCCGCTGAATCAACAAAGAACAGCTATAAACGCTTCAGCTGTTAAAACAATAAGTTTTTTTTATGTACAGCCTTGGTAGACAATTTGAACAATTGATATTTAATCAAAATTGATATACTTCAAACATTGAATTTTACTAACTGAGAAAAAATTTGTCTAGTTCGGGTGTCGAACCCAAGAACTTTGGCTTAAATTTCCAACGCTTTGTATATTGAGCTAAGTTAGACGACCTATGGTATATTCTGTTGAGCTGTCAACAGAGCAGACCAAATGCTATTGACAACGCGATTGTGTAAGTGATTGTTGGTCCAGGTCGGTCAAATGCAGAGCACTGACAATTTAAGTCAAAGGTCTTGGGTTTAATTCCCTTCCTGGACACTCTTTCACCCAATTAGAAAAAAAAAATGTCAACTCGTACGATATATTTGCCATTCAGTATGATTAAGTTAAACATAACAATATTGAATCTACATATCTATCGTTTAATGAGGTTCCATTACCTGCGGTGTATTTTGATGAACTGTCTACAAACTGCAGACTAGATGCCAATGCCAGATTCAATAAGGCTATCTGAGTGAATTGTGACGGTCGGCTGTTGCTGCAAGTTAGATCAATGGCCAGAGAGTTGACAGTTTAAGCCGAATGCCTTGAAGTCATATCCCTGGCTGGACACTTTTCTTTCAGTTTGAGAAATTTAATTTTTTATTATATCTTTTCTACTCAGTATAATTGAATTAAAAATAATACAGTGTTGAAGATGGGCTGACTGTGACATGTTGTTATGCAGAGGTGTCAAGTGCCCACTAATAATATGAGAATAAATTTGCCCCTGTTTGACGACCTCTCGAAACAAAAATTTATTTGATAAATCTTTTGTTATTTAATTTACGTTTTCTATGTGAAATTTATTTAAAGTCATTTCTTGCAAAAATTTCTGGTGCGAAATGTTCTAAACCTGGGTTAAATTAACGAAGGGTGGTTATTATGGAAGATTAGCAGGAGCTTGGTACCTCTGTGTAATAACAAACTGAAACATAAGCATAAACCAAAGCCGTGCACAAGGGGATCAGTTGAGGGTTTAAACCTTCCCATTCTGTTCCTTTTTTTCTTTCTTTTTTCGGTTTCATTTCTTTTTTATAATTCTTCTTGACAAAATGATTATTACTATAAGTGAGTTACACCATTTAATTTACAAATTCTATTTAATTTACAAATACGCAGCCCAAATTGCACACACGTAACATGTATTCTAAATTAAAAAAAAAAAATATTATCACAGATTTCGTGATTTCAAAAGACTTAACCCTTTATCTACTCACTGTACTTATAAGTACCATTACAATAACTTGTTATAAAATTTATTTAATACATCGATTAGTAGTAATACAGCTTAGAATGAGTTAAAGATGCATTACTTTATCTTTTTCCAAAAGCATTATTGGTTACACAAAACAAAAATATTTTTAAAAGGCTGATTTCTTTTGCCTTGCATCTTTTCAGCTTTCTTGGCGTTGGGGGAGGGGAGGGGGATTTTTCAAATCGGAAATATTTCTATTCTATTTATATTGCAAGAACATTATATTTCTACATTTCCTAATTCTACAAAATACTAAGGAAAATATTTAAAATAAAAGTTTTGAATGGGGTTATAAATATTGCACAAAATCCCTATAAATTCAAATTTAATTAATACTTCTAAATCATTCAATCCTTCTAAAATCCTTCTAAAATTTATTAAGTGATTATGTAAATCTTCTAATGTAGTTTCAAAAATTCACGAAAAATGCGTTAGAAGATAAAGTTTTAACGAATTCATAATTCACAACATAAAGGGTTAAAGTAGAACAATAGTAAACATTTTAACATAGAGAAATATATAAATAGTAATATTAATAGTATGGTTTAACCCTTTCAGGAGCAAAGCATTTCCATTGCTAAAAGGATGAAATTAAGGACTGACACCCGAATTTGAAAACATATTCATTTGTAAAGAAGAAAAAGCGATATTTTATACACATAATAAACCGAATTTTATTTTACCAAAATTCTGGTGCCAATGTGTCATTTGGGAATTAAAATTAAGTGGTTTCATAAACATACCACCGCCCCTCAAGGGGTTAAAGGTCTCGAAATGGACCGCAGCAAACTGAAACAGTATTCCGATTCTTGAAATTATGACAAATATTGCGCCGGTTCTTCAAAGTATGATAAATATATATCGGTTCGGAAAATTATTAAAACATATTATTACAGTTCCGTACATGTAATTTACTTCTCTTAACTTTATAAAACATATATATTTAGAATTTTTAATGCATTTTTTAAATTGTTTTTGTAGATATAAATTTTTCAATACTTTAAAAACATTTTTAGTCAACAATAATTTAAAAATAGAGTTCGGTTCGAGGATTTTTTTCATTTCGAGACCTGGATGCACGAATTACACAAAAACTTTTTTCCTAGCATTTTCTTGAAATGGAGCTGCTTGATTAGCACGAAATTTTCAATTCAAATTATAAGAAGTGAGAAAATTTTTTAATAAACATCCTTTGATTTTTTTTTCTAAACAAAATCTTTTGTAAAATAAGACTACAAAAAATAAAATCCTTCTAGAAAACGAAAAAAAAAGAAAAAAAAGTGAGTTTCCATGTCTTTGTCTGCAAGAAAAATAATTGCTTCTAAGAGCATCTCTTTTTTAGATTATTTAAATCTGCAATTTTTAATGCACTGTCAGCGTTTTTGAAATTTTTGTGAAAACTAAACAATTTTTTTTATCTTCCGTGGTTTTTAAAACATGCCGACTAGGAGGTTTTCTAACACCTTAATTAGGGTGCAATTTTCAACGTTATCATTCTTTGAATCTACATTTCTTGATCTCAAAGCAGAATCTCTGCTGATTTTAAAGAAATTCGAAAATGTGCCGCCGTAAACATTTTTAATTTAGTTTACAGCCAGAGATATCACTAACTTTTATTTATTTATTTATTTATTTTTTTGGCGGAAGAACTAGTTTTATAAGTCGGATTTAATTTTTAAAAAGCATTCAGCTTGTTTTGCGTGCATCTTTTATTCATTTTTACCGACTTTTTAAAAATGAAGGAGGGTTATACAGTTTGACAACGTATAGGATATCTCTTCTTCTTATTGGTCTGCAACTAATTTCTAAACAGATCATTTTAGAGATATGGATCCAATTGAAAAAAATATTTGAAATGTTATTATTCATTATAAGAAAATCCATTTACGCAAATATTTTTTTAAATAAAAGTTGCAAAATTAAAAATTTTATATCGTCCATGGGTGGTGGTGTAAGTTATAATAGGTGATGTAAGTTATATATAGGTATTAAAAAAAAACTTTACCTATGATCTAAGAAGTAAAACAGCAAACATATCGTTTTTTTACCATTAAAATTTAATGAGTTGTGATAGTTTAAATGTTTTGAATTTCCAGTGATTTCTGGCATTAACAACGGAAAAATTTAGTTTTGAGCGCTATTAAACGCCGAAAATTAATAAGATTCAAAGTATCTTTAGTAGGTAAGTTTTAGTCTCAATGATAACGTTTTAAAAAAGTCTAACACATTGTGCCAGGTATGAGCGAGATAAGTGAAACGTGATGCACGTTATCTTCATCGTAGGCCAATTTTTTATGTGCTTTTTGTTAGTGAAAGACGATTTTAAGTTTATTGCCTGTACAAACAAAGTTACCGCTACTGGGGTTGTGAAAAATGCATAATACACTGAATTTTTAAGCCCGCATCTTTGGAAAGTTCTAATATGGTATGCAATATCATCCCATAGTGTTTTTAGCTCACTCTTTTTCACCATGGGATTTTCTCAGATGGAAACTTAAAAATTAATAGATTGTATGTCCATTTTCAGCTCCGGAAGTGGTAACATTGTATATTCAGGCAACAAACTTTAATGCACTGCTGCTGCTCACTAACAAAACGAAATTCTCAAAAATTACCTATTATAAAAACCACGTGCACTACGTTTGACTATTCTTGCTCCAACCGAAATCCATCTATAAGGCTTTGTTCAAACATAAACTTCTGGGACATCATCCAGTATTTAATTTTACCAATTAAGAAATTACGCATTTTTATTACGCCAACCACACCATTCTTTTGTTCTGAATTTTCTTTTCCCACTCCGTTCATAAGGTATAAAGCAAAAATGGATTTTTTAAAGACAAGTTAAATTTCACCCTATATTAAGTAACGTTGTTGCTGTTTTTATTATTGACTAAATTCTCGTTTATGTTTCTAGTATAAAAAATATTATTTGTGTATGATTATTTATAGACCACGGATGGACCACCACACTTTTAAAAGTTCTTCAACAATTTATCGACCCCGTGGAACTAGGGATTAAGTGGAACTGACATAACCTCAAAATGGTGAAGCGTAAAACATAACTGGTTTCGTTGTGGCTCATTATGGCCGGTGAAAACTTCCACCAGTAATTTTTTCTTAAAACTTTCTCCTTTTTTAAACGCCTCATTAATGCAGAATATCGATTATAATTATGGCCAAAAACACATATTCATTTTTACTGATGACAGTTTACTTCGGCGGTAGTCGTCCCTGCGTTTAACCTAAACAAACTCCTGTCAGTAACAGAGAAAGAGATTGCAACAACCGCGATAACTTTCATCAGTAAAAACAAATAGAAATTTTTACCAAAATTGTGAGATAAATTTTGCGTGAATAAGCGTCTAAAATAAGGCAAAACTTTCTATTCAAAACTTATTGGTGGAAGTTTGTTCCGGCGTTCGTAAAAGACTGTTGATCTAGTGTAAAAAATCAACGGCCATCTTGTGACAACCTCCTCAGTTACTTCACTCACATCTGGTAGACTCTATGCTGTACGTTTCCTCCTTTTTGTTCGTAACTCCATTGTCGACCTACACTGTTGCGTTATTGTCCAATTCTAATATCATTAATTCTGATTGATAGTTAGTGAGTTATGAATTATGTAAAACAAACTAATTAACGAAATATCGAAAAATGGAAAATAATCACTTTAAAAAGTAATATTGCTTCTTTAGATATAACTCGCACGATCAGTTTCGCATTTCATACATAATAAAAAAGAAAAGTGCCCACTTAAACTGATGCATTGAGCTCACAGTCTATTCACACTAATTGTACTTTATGCTCTTACTTCAAAGAATAATGCCTTTCGAAAAATAAAATCTTTATACTTAACCAATGAGTCTCCAAGTCTCATCAGCGAAGTGCCTTATCAGTATAAACCGGTATACCAAATTTGAAGCAAATCGGATAGAAAAACCCATTTATCTAAATTAAGGGGGTATTACCCACCATACCCCCTTTATACTTAAACAATGAACCTCCAAATCTAACCAGGGAAGCGCCTTATCTGAATTAACCGGTATATCAAAATTGAAACAAATCTGATAATTCTGCATGAAAAACCCATTTATCTAAGTTAAGGGGGGGATTAGCCCCTGTACCCCCTTTATACTTAACCAATGAACCCCCAAAACTAATCAGGGAAGTGCCTTATGAGAATGAACCTAGAAAAAAATTTGAAGCAAATCGGATATTTCTATCAACAGTTGTCGCGTTACGTACGTATGTACATACATACATACAGAACCGGCGGGCACATAAGCTCTCAGGCTTTGATAGCCTATGAGCTTGAAATATTTATTTTCATACTGCATATGGCTATTTTAATACCAAAGTTCATTTTCTGATACATCGCAGACTAGAAATATGATAGTGAGATATCTCAGTCTGTGCCTAAATGCTTTAATTTACAGCTAAATATAGATAAATTAAACACTTATGTAAATACTTTTTATTTAAAATCCATTGAGGTGAGACTGAAGCAATTTTTTTTTCATCCGGTGGTTGGATGCCTAATAATAATCGTACTGGATTTTTATAAAGTTAAATGTCTGTGAAAGTCTGTATGACATAAGAAGTGTCAATATGAATCAAACGTTACCTTACTTTTTAAAATCAGTCTAAGCATTTGGATTTTTTAACTGGCAAATGTACACTAACAAATGCATCATGTTAAGAAAAGTACTCGTTTACTAGGTTTAGCGATATTAGTATAATATTACAGGAGGATTTTAAAATCCTTTGAAAAGTTTTAAGGCGTGGTAGAGCGTAAAATCCTTTAAAAAGTTTTAAGGGTGGTAGAGCACACAATGTTTGTAGAAGAAACGCAAAAAAAAAAAAAAAAAAAAAAAAAAAAACTAGCTCACTATGCCTTTTTTTTCTTTTAAGTAACGACGTTTAGTGACATTTTTTTACAAATTTATTAACTGAATTAGCAAATAATAATTTAGAAAATAAATAAACTCAAAAACAGCAAACTTTGACGATGTTAAATCAATAAAGACGTCGTCAAGCGAGTTGGTAATGGCGTAAGCGCATGAAACGCGGACGATGTAGAAACGAACCATCAAATATTAATGCACCAATAGGATGCTTGGCAGCCTGCTATTTTATACAAACAAAGCACCCTGATACGCACACCACAAAACATTGGGCGGTCTTCATATTTCGAAAACGAGCACACCACTGGCGTTTTCACTATGCTGTATATCACAGAAAGCAAGTTTGATCACAACTAGCGTTGAAATCAGTGTTGCCAGTTGGGCTACTTTTTTTAAAAAATTCAGATTCTTGATTGGCACCACTTTTCTGAAATGGTAAAATGCGCCACATTTAATGGCATATTATTCAAGGCGAAAACAAAGGTAATTAATTTTACCGTTTCAAAAAAGTGGTGGTAATCAAGAAACCGGAATTAAAAAAAAGTAGCCCACTGACAACACTGGTTGAAATGTGTCCCGCGTAAATTGGTGCCTCCAATGCTCTGGACATCAATATTTTAACCCTTTCCGGCACAGGCAATTTTTGTTGTAAAATGATGAAATGATTGGCGATTTAATACGATGATAATTTTTTTATTTTATAATTTAATTTATAATTTAATTTAATTAATTTAATTTAATTTTTAATTTTTTTATAATTTAATTATTGACGATGATAATTTTAAAACGACGTTTTAGAAATTAAAATCATAATACTTTTAATGTTCATTGTAAAAGCAAAATTTCACTAAAATATTCTTGGTGCCGGTCGTAAGTTTGGAATTAAATTTATGTACCCCGACACGGGGGGTTAAAGTAATTTTCAACGCCTTATCTAATAGCAGAATCATCTGCGAATAAAGATTTCAAAATAAACTATAAGAAATTAGTGTTGTCCACAGCATTTGGAGCCTGATTTAAGCGGAAAACCTGGCAACTGTAAATTCATAACCCTCTGAATACTAGACCTCATCAGTGTTGCCAGTTGAGCTACTTTTTTAAAATTCAGATTCTTGATTGGCACCACTTTATTGGAATGGTAAAATGCGCCTCATTTAATGACATATTAATTAAGGCGAAAACAAAGGTAATTTTACCGTTTCAAAAAAGTGGTAGCAATAAAGAAACCTGGATAAAAAAAAAGTAGCCTACTGACAACACTGGACCTCATGCAGGAAATAGATACTGGATTTTTATAAAGTTAAATGTCTGTGAAAGTCTGTATGACATAAGAAGTGTCAATATGAATCAAACGTTACCTTACTTTTTAAAACCAGTCTAAGCATTTCGATTGTTTAACTGGCAAATGTACACTAACAAATGCATCATGTTAAGAAAAGTACTTGTTTACTAGGTTTAGCGATATTAGTATAATATTACAGGAGGATTTTAAAATCCTTTGAAAAGTTTTAAGGCGTGGTAGAGCGTAAAAGCCTTAAAAAATTTTAAGGGTGGTAGAGCACACAATGTTTGTAGAAAAAACGCAAAAAAAAAAAAAAAAAAAAAAAAAAAAAAACTAGCTCACTATGCCTTTTTTTTCTTTTAAGTAACGACGTTTAGTGACATTTTTTTTACAAATTTATTAACTGAATTAGCAAATAATAATTTAGAAAATAAATAAACTCAAAAACAGCAAACTTTGACGATGTTAAATCAATAAAGACGTCGTCAAGCGAGTTGGTAATGGCGTAAGCGCATGAAACGTGGACGATGTAGAAACGAACCATCAAATATTAATGCACCAATAGGATGCGTGGCAGCCTGCTATTTTATACAAACAAAGCACCCTGATACGCACACCACAAAACATTGGGCGGTCTTCATATTTCGAAAACGAGCACACTACTGGCGTTTTCACTATGCTGTATATCACAGAAAGCAAGTTTGATCACAACTAGCGTTGAAATCAGTGTTGCCAGTTGGGCTACTTTTTTTTAATTCAGATTCTTGATTGGCACCACTTTTCTGAAAGGGTAAAATGCGCCTCAGTTAATGGCATATTATTTAAGGCGAAAACAAAGGTAATTTTACCGTTTCAAAAAAGTGGTGGCAATCCAGAAACCTGAGTTAAAAAAAAGTAACCCACTGACAACACTTGTTGAAATGTGTCCCGCGTAAATTGGTGCCTCAAATGCTCTGGACATCAATATTTTAACCCTTTATGGCACGGGCAATTTTTGTTGTAAAATGATGAAATGATTGACTGACACCGAAATTTTAACCCCTTAATTCTCGCTTCCGTCATATTCTCGGGTTGTGTCTTTTACTCAAATTGTTTTATTCCCACCAGTTTTGTAAAATAGTGAAATGGGCTATATTTTAGTGTCGTTTTTACTGTCATTAAATAAGGTGAATATTTCTTTTTCATAAAAGTTGTGCCAATAAGCAATTTGAATTATTCAACCGTAATTTAATTCGAGCGTTAAGGGGTTAAAACGACGTTTTAGAAATTAAAAACATAATACTTTAAATGTTCATTGTAAAAGCAAAATTTCACTAAAATATTCTTGGTGCCGGTCGGAAGTCTGGAATTAGATTTAGGTACCCCGACATGGGCACAGTGTGCCGGAAAGGGTTAAAGTAATTTTCAACGCCTTATCTAAGAGCAGAATTATCTGCGAATAAAGATTGCAAAATAAACTATAAGAAATTAGTGGTGTCCAAAACATTTTGAGCCCTGATTTAAGCGGGACATCTGGCAACTGTAAATTCATAACCCTTTGAATACTAGACCTCATCAGTGTTGCCAGTTGAGCTACATTTTTTAAATTCAGATTCTTGATTGGCACCACTTTTTTGAAATGGTAAAATGCGCCTCATTTAATGACATATTAATTAAGGCGAAAACAAAAGTAATTTTAACGTTTCAAAAAGTGGTAGCAATCAAGAAACCTGAATAAAAAAAAGTAGCCCACTGACAACACTGGACCTAATGCAGGAAATAGATAGATGGCGATGCAGTATGCCGTAATAACGGTTTGCAATATGATGCGCGCTATCGCTCAAATTTACTTGCCCTCATTCGGCCAAAAACAAAACAAGCACGTAGAACAGGGACCGAATTCTTTGAAGTCACTCGTCCATTTTTTCTCTAAATGAAAAGGATCTGCTTATATTTAAGCATTTTAAAGTAATATTTCATTGTATCATGATTTAAAAACTGTATTACTAAAAGTTTTCTTCTTTTTTTTCGAAAGGACGTAGTTGTGTTTGGCCCGAACGTAGCGGATTTTAGGGTTACATTTTTGACGTCACCCCCAGCCACAACACTTCATCTATATTCTTTCTTTTGCTCTATGACTAGATCAGAGGTGGCCAACTGTGGCACGCGCCACACCACTAAAATTTTACAGTAATCATTGCCTTATCTAATCATCGAATCTCTGCGATTCAAGAAGTCGCATTTTTCTGTAAAATTTTAGTGGTATCAGGCGTGCCACTGTTGGTCACCAATGGACTAGATCTACCCGCTGAATAAAAAATGGCGGCTGTCATGAAGGTGTTTTTCAAGCATTTGTACGGTCCATTCATTTGATTATCAGTAATTTGATTATCAGTAAAGCGTTCTTTGACTTAATTTTCTGTGATTAAATAAGGCGAAGAATATTTTTAGAAAATACTGGTGTTCAATAGACCACACAAACGCTGAAAATAAAATTCGCCTTCGAAAGCCGCCATTTTTGTGCGAGCGCATAGATATTGTATTCAGAGTTCTGGGATTTGTTGCGATTTTCGTTAAAACATCTTCGTTACAGATTAAGTTAAAAACAAAGATTCGGATTCGGAGTGAGACAAACTCTATTTTTGACAGGGTAAATGGATTTCGATTGTGGTTACCAGTAGGAAAACTGTTTTCTGTTGTGTGTTCAACCACCAGGGCCTGATTATCGCAGAAGCGTACGGGGCATGCCCCATGGGACACATTTTCAAAGGGACACAAAATGTATTTCGTGAACTCTCTAAAAATACAAATTGAAACAAATTTTCATTTATAGTCCTTCGAAGAACTTAAATTTTTACTTTTATGTAAAATAAACTAGCAGTGTTTCTCCCTTATGACAACCAATTGTAATGTAAACTTGAAAATTCCAAGAACAAGCAGTGTAAAATTAAACACGTTTCATACAGTCATTACATTTACGATTTTACTCACTCTAAATAAAATATCGTGTAGAATATTTTACTTTCCCATAATTTTTTTATGCAATTTTGCATGTCTCTGTAATATATTCTCTTTATATTTTAAACTACACGTAAAACTTTTTGACAAATTAATAATGCATGAATTCGCTTAAGAAAATAGGCCGGACATAGGCTGTGTACCTCGACGTTCACATGGAGCTTATAAGGTCCTGTCTATCACTCCTTAATCCCTTGAAGGGCGTGGTTGATTTTTGGACCACTTAATTTTAATCTCTAAATTCCACCTTCACACCAGAATTATGAAATCAATATTTTCCTTTTATTAAGTACACGAAGAAAAGCTTTTACTTATTTTCAAATAAATTTGGTTGTAAATTCTGGTGGCAGTCAATCAGTTCAGCATTTTACAAGTACTTTGCTCCTGAAATGGTTAACGCTTCTTTTTGAACGACGCCATTCGTCGCCTGTGAGATTTGCTGTCACGCTATCCTCTCCCATAGAATACGCAATGCGCATAATGAAAATTGTTATAAAAAATATCATGTGGTGAACAACTTAAGGTTTGTTAAGAGCACATTCACGAAAGGCGAGTCTTTTGTCGGCCTCTTTGATGTGGGGGAGTCTTCTGTTGCGCTGCAAGAGCGAAGTGTCCCTTCGGATAAGGGTTCCTGATATGCTTATGATCACCCCTGGAGAAAATTTCTTATTTTAATTTTGTGCGGTTTTATTCCAAACCTTTGAAGACCAGTAAGAAAATCCACACGTAATCACAGATCTTTTGAAAGAAGAGCTCCACAGGAATAATTTATAACTTCTCGCCGCAGAACCGGAAAATATGATCTTAACCGAGTCTTATATTTCGTCGACAGATTTCCATTCAGATCTTTTGGAAGATTCTAAAACTCGACAGGAGCGGATGGTGTCCCCAAAGTCATTTATAAGTTAAACACACGCTCTTTAAACAAAGCTTAAGAGAAATGCTCATTGTGCGACAAACAACGTATTAAATTTTGTCAAAAGACTTTTGAATCACCCTGCATTTTGTCGAAATGAATGTCCTTCTCCTTCTAGAACTTTGGTTAAATATAACATATAATCATTAAAATTATTCTTTTAAAACAAACAAAAGCAATGAGTAAAAGTAACAACAAACAATGAACAAAAGAAAAATTATGCATCGAGCAGAGATTATGATACACTTCCCAACAAATTCAGAAAACTCAACAAAAATTCGCCGTTTAATAAGGTGAAAGATGCTGTCAAAATAAACAATTTGAAAAATCCATAACACATTTCAAAACCAACTTTCAGCAATTACCATCTACAGCAAAATTAATATCCAACTTCTTTTGTGTAGCACTGTACATAGCTGCTAACTCTTACGATTTTTTGCCCCACAAAAATTGAACAGAAATTTTACCTTCTTATCGGTGTAATCTGCGAATAAATAAGGGAAAATTTTCTATAAAATTTTTGGGGTACAAAAAAAGCGTAAGATGTTGGCAGCTATGCATTATATGATCTGTAGATTATAATACAGTGTGATTCAAAACTTATTATCGACTAAACTTTGCGCGAATTTTAATAAAAAAGCTAAAATCTTTAACAATGATTTTACGCACAAATAACGTACAGAACGACAAAAAATTCCCATACGATCGTCTCGAGGATTCCTGGATCCCCTTCCTGAGTAAGGGAAAAAAAAGAATTAAAATGGGCTCGAAGAACCCCTCGGTTATAGACCCGAGTACTGGTTTATTGACTGATTGAAAAGGCGAAAACAAGAGTTTATATATCTTAAAGAAATGACGTAATTGACCAGAACTAACTGAAAAAGAGTCACTGCGCAGGATCTCTCCACACTGGCGAAAGAAAAGGGGTGCTGGTCATATCATTTACTAAGGGGGAAGTATGTTTATGACTATAGTGAGCTTCGTATAAGTCTAGATCCGAAACTGAGTTACATTTTTGAATAATTTTAGCCTCAGGATAATTAAACTGGTGGTTGGAATTCCAACAATGTTTCGCTATTGTTGATTTCTCACATTCCTGCTTTCTAACGTAATTCTGGTGTTCTTTCAGCCTAATTTTAAGTGCACGCTTCGTCTGCCCAATGTAAGAGAGGCCGCACTCACAAAAAATTCTGTAAATGCCCCTGGTATTATGATCGTCAATAGGATCTTTAAGATTGAAGAAATATATTTTATTTTATTTAATTATATAAATATTATATAAAAATTTTATTAAATAAATAATTTATTTTATTATAAAAACTATTATATAAAAAATATAAAAATATATAAATAATATTTATTATAGAAATATTATAGAAATATATATATATAAATAAAATAAAATAAAATTTATTATAAAAATATATAGCATACCGGGGGCTAAAAAGAATTAAAAAAAAATTAACCTGTGATAATAATTCTTCCATCTAGAAAGTAAAGAATTTAATGAACTCTCTGGGTGTAAACCAAATTAAAAATGTTTACTGGAGCAATTTTTCTCATTTGTTTAAAAGCTGTATACCTGTGCATAGCTTTGCATCGATAATTTTCTGCGAGACTAAGAAATAAAGAATCAAGCTTGGCAATAAAATAAAATGGTGCAGTAGTTAAGGAAAATCTTCTGTGTCCCTGTATTTTCAGCTTTGAATTAAGGGAAAACGCTAATTTTTGTTGCGTTTCTGTGAAAATTTATAAATTTAGGTTTGAATAAAGTATTAAATAGTTAAATAAAGTAGTGTATTAAATAATTTTTAAAATAACTATAGGACATATATTTAAATAAATTGAAGAGAAGAAACTATATTTTCAACGACTCTGTTACAGTAATTGTTTTAATTGTTTACAAGAACACGAAAACACCGGCTTATAAATATTTTATTCAGATCTTATGTAGATTCGAATGACATAGAAGATTTTATGTGAAATTATAATCAAAGGAATGAATTAGAAATATGTTCACTTCATAGGTATCTTGGGAAAATGATCTCAAATTTATTTTGAGAAGAATAATAAAGAAAAGTCATGCAGCGCATATATAACGCGAAAACTCATTTTCTAACATTATTCTGATATTTCACTCTAAATTACTCAAACTTATATTACTTGTATTCTTTTATCCTAATTCCAGAACAAAATCATGAGTTCGTTTAAATTTTGTGAATGTGAAAGCTATCAGTTATACAAATATTTTGTCGCAAATGATGGGAAATACAAATTACAGCAACGTAAAATCTAATCAAATTAAATAATCTTTTTCCTGAAGACGTTATACAGTTGAACCTCAATTATCTGAAGGAATCCGACCATCTTTCGGAAAATCGAAATTTTCGGATAATCAAGAATGCTTCAATTTTAAGATTAAGGTGATATATATGCACTATTTCTAATTATTTTAACAATTATATAATAAAAATAAAGCAATAGCACAATAGAAACAAGAATAAATTACAAGAATTTTATTTTGAAATTAAGTACCTTTTACATATTTCACGAGGGTTTGAAACGATGTTTTGTTTGTCGGTATTTTGATTGTCTTTTCTTTGAATCTCTATCACAAAGTTTTTAAATATTATTAGTTCATTAGCATCGCAGTCTTTATGCCGCTCCAGCCAAGCCAAACCTTTTGCAAAACATTCAAAAGCTTCAGAATTGCAAATTTGTTCATTTTGATCTTTCGTTTACTTCTTTACACTTCGTATGTTATGGGAGCTTAAGTTAAATTCAAAGGAATTCTAAGAAAGGAGGTCGCAAATATATATATGTACTCGTGGTTCGGAAAGTACCGCTTGCACACAAGGAATATGACAATTAAAAAAAAAACAAAAAAAACAAAAAAAAAACTTTCAAAATGGATTTTGTACACAAGAAATGTGATTGTAAAAAAAAAAAAAAAAAAAAAAAAAAAAAAAAAAAAGGCTTTAAAAATAGTTTTTGGTTAAAAGAATTTCGGATAAATAATATATAATTGTAACACTTTATAAACCAAATTATTTTTTATACTATGGCACTTAAAGGCTGTTCTCAACTACTCTGCCCAACAAGCGCAAAACGTTTTGACACATTTACAAATGCATTTTTTAACAGAAAGATACCAAATTGGAAAGCCTGACCATGGAAGCGATTTGGAATCGAACTGTTTTTTCCATTTTTGGATCCATCAATTACCTATCGAGTTATTAGCGATTTCGATCACATGACACGACATTTTTCTCCCCTTACTGACTGGATTATTTTCTTCTTTCGTTTGGAAGTTCAGTTCAAAATGCCAACTTTGACAGTGTTTTCTGAAAGCTCTATTGCGTTTACAAGAAAACGGAAAAAACAGTTCGATGACCTAGTTCCTGAATAAATACACCTTCTAGTTTCATGTGTTTCCGAACAAAAATGAATTAGAACTTATGTCAGAAAGTTGACTCTTTGGAATTGAGAACAGCCTTAACCCTTACCGGCGAGGAGTAATTCTGTTTATAAACTGATGAAATAATGGACTGACACCGCAATTTATAAACGAATTTATTAGAAAATACGAACTTGCTTATTTTCATGTATATTAAAACAGGAAAATTTTAGTTAAATATTCTTGGTACCGTTTGTCAGTTTTGGGATTAAAACTAGGTGTCCTTTTTTAACCCTAGATCTACCGGGAATTTTATTCAAGTTTTAATAAAACGTTCTACACCAGAATTTTTATTTTAAACTATTTAACTTATTTATTTACCTTATTTTTGTCTGGTTTATATACTTAGTTTATTTTAAAGAAATTTCTGGTTTGAATGAATATTTTGTATGTACCTGTCGGGTCCAATGGACCCGTCTGGTAGACGGAGGGTTAAGGCCACCGCGCCGGAAAGGGTTAAAATCTGAAGCTGGATAATGACCAAATGGTGACTTGTAAATAAAAATTTACATGTCCTCTTGTTTTTTATTTTATCATGTAAGAAAACTTATTTTTGCGTTGCTTCCGATAAAATTTTTAAAGTTCCAACATTTGGTTTAAAATAATAAGATTCAAATAAGGTTAACGGAAAAAATAGAAGCAAATAGTTCAAGTAATTTTTTTTTAAATATTTACAAGAAACTGAAATAAGTGTTCTTTTTAACCCTTTATCTACTGACGGTACTTATAAGTACTACTCATTTTTAACTTTTATACCATAGTGAATATTATTAATATTTTAATGGTACTTTGCAAAAAACGCTCTTTTAACACCACTTGGTAGCTAGTACTACATGGCAGCAGTAGCTCTAGGTTTGTTATTTTAGAGAGGAATGAGGCTATCTTTGAAGCAGTCGATGTGTTTTGTGCCGACATTTTGTACAGATTGCCATGCTCGACTTTTCATTGGTGCAAAAACAGTGAAGGATATAAGATAAGTGTTGGATTTTTTTATGTGTTCATTATGATCTTAGAATACATTATGACTAGCTATTTTAGGTGAACGGTGTATATATTTGATTTAACTGTTGAATTACTCGGTGGTACTTATAAGTACCGTCAGTACACTGGGTGTTAGAGAAAAACTTCTTGTTTACTTTTCGTCTGTGTAGTTATCCATCGATTTCATCTGCTTTAAAATGTAATTACTAAAATGTAGTGTAGAAATGATTTCCCTGGTATTTCTTTTCTGTTTCGTTGTTATTTTTTTTTATAGGAAATCGAAAAAGTTATGGCACCGGCACGTTGTTGCTATGCTAGAAATGGCATATGTAAATTCATATATTGCATATGCGGAGATGCGAGAGAACATGTTATCCCTTGAATATTGACGACGCATAACTAAAGGACTGCTAACAAGATCGAAACCTAAAAAAAAAAGTTTTTTAACCCTTTCAAGAGCAAAGCATTTTCAGTTATAAAGTGTTCAAAATAAATGATTGGCACCGGAATTTGCCAAACGATTTATTTGTAACTAAGAAAAAGGGGCGGGGGGGGGGGCTATATTTCACATACTTATTAAATTGAAAATATTTTCTGGTGCCAGTTGAAATACCTTGTGGATTTTCTGTTACGATATTTTAGTCATAGTGTACTGACGGTAATTTAAAGTACCACTTTAATTAATTACCTCTAAATAATTAAATTTCTCACGGGTGGGTGTTTTTTTATATTTATCCTTTAATTTCCATTGTAGTAACTGAAAAAAAAATATTACATGAAAAAAATTGCAGTAGATCATAATGTCGTAGATAAAGGGTTAAAGCAGGGTTGTGAAACTGTGGCCCGCCGGATACCACTAAAATTTTATAGTTACCATTGCCTTATCTAATCGTCGATTCACTGCGTTTCAAGAAATAGACTATTTCTTTAAAAAATTAGTGGTATCCGACGGGCCACAGTTTGACACCCCTGCTTTACCCTTTATCTACTGCATTATGATCTACTGCAAGTTTTTTCATGTAAGATTTTTTTTTCAGTTACTATAATAAAATTAAAGGATAAACGTAAAAAAAATACTCACCCGTGAGAAATTTAATTATTTAGAGGTAATTAATTAAAGTGGTACTTTAAAGTACCGTCAGTACACTATGACTAAAATATCGGAACAGAAAACCCACAAGGAATTTCAAATCACCAGAAAATAGTTTCGATTTAATAAGTATGTGAAATATTGTCTTTTTTCTTATTGAAAAATAAATCGTTTGGCAAATTTCCGTGCCAATCATTAATTTCGACACTCCAGAATTGAAAATGCTTTGTCTCTGAAAGGGTTAAGAAAAGTATTTATTTTTAGGTTTCGATCTTGTTAGTAGTCCTTTAGTTATGCGACGTCTATATTCCAGGGACAACATGTTCTCTCGCATCGCCCCATTTGCAATATATGAATTTACATATGCCATTTCTAGCATAGCAAAAACTAGCCGGTGCCACAACTTTTTCGATTTCCTATAAAAAAATAACAACGAAACAAAAAATAAATACCAGGGAAATCATTACTACACTACATTTTAATAATTACATTTTAAAGCAGATGAAAACGATGGATAACTGCACAGACGCTCAAGCGAGAAGTTTTCTCCAACATCCAGTGTACTGACAGTACTTATAAGTATCACCAAGTAATTCAACTGTTAAATCAAATACATACACAGTTCACCTAAAATAGCTAGTCAAACTGTATTCTAAGATCATAATGAACACATAAAAAATCCAACACTTATCTTATATCCTTTACTGTGTTTGCAGCAATAAAAAGACGAGCGTGACAATCTGTACAAAATGTCGGCACAAAATACTTCGTCTGTGTCAAAGATGGCCTCCTTTCTCGCTAAAATAACAAACCTAGAACAACTGCTGCCATGTATCCGGATAAAGTGGAATTAAAAGAGTGTTTTTTGCCAAGTACCATTAGAATATTAGTAATATTCACTATGGGATTAAAGTTTAAAGTAAGTTGTACTTATAAGTACCGTCTGTAGATAAAGGGTTAAAAGAACTTATTTCAAATATAATTTAAGTTTGAAAGGCAAAGTAATTTTATTTTTTTTAATTCCTTCTGTCTAATACCAGGGAAAATGGTAGCTTCCCTATTTTTTGGTTTTATGAAATAACACAAACTTACTCAAATACACGAATCTTAAATGTGCGGAACTGGACTACAGAAGATTCCTAGCATCCTCCAATACTGAAATTGAATTTTGAAAACTTATTTAGATATCGCGAAGTTGGCTTCATTTGTAATGAACAGCTTTTTCAATGGAGTTTTGATTAAGAGGAGGAGACATATAATGCACTGTCTAACAGTTGCGAGTGAAGTAACTGAGGAGGTTGCCACAAGATGGCTGCTGTCTTTTAATACCGTACCAGCAGTTTCTGATTACTGCCTTGACAGACCTCCCACCAGTAAATTTGAGTAGAAAATTTCATCTTATTTAAGCGTTTTTACTGGTTTCAGTCTGCCGCAAGCGTATTCACAATGCCTACTCGTTTCAGATACGACACTGGTATTTCTCAGTATATTTTTCTGGTGTGAAATTTTAAATACAGTAAACCCTCGATTTAACGGACCTCGGTTCAACGGACTTCGGATTCAACGGACTAATTAAAAAATAATAAAAAATAAAAATAAAAATAAAAATTAAACAAAAATTAAAGTAAAACAAGTGGGTAAGTGTGATCGCAGATCGCACAGAGGGTTTCGTTTAATATCACTTTTAAAACACTTTATCCTTAAATTAACAAATCAAAATCGTTAATTTAAAATTATTCCCCTCTCCCTAACCTGAAATTCAACGCCCGTATTTCAAATTTTTATATTTGACAAATGTCAAATATTTATTTATCACTATTATTTACTGAAAGCCTCCATGATAAAACAGCTTCTAAAACGATGAAACACGCTTCGAAAAAAAAAGTATTACTGCCCCCCTCCCCCACTTGAGAATCAATACGCAACCCTCTTTTAAGCTTTTATATGTAAAAAATCAAGCAATAAACAACGACAAAGCATTTCTTTTTACTATTTTTAAAAAGCGATTTCTCGGTAAAATAAAAAAATATTTATTATATCTGTGGCGACACAATGTCTCGTGATCAAATGAACGAAACCTTAAAAAAAGGGAAAGAACACGAAACGCCGAAAGCGCGCGCTTTGATTCTCACTGCAGTTGGTTTTCGTTTTAAGCATGCGCAATGATGCTGGCGACCTATGCGGCCATGTGATATGCTTTTCGTTCCATGCATGCATAAAAGTTGCATATGTGTTAATTCGTTTGTATTTCATCACTAATATTGTATTATTAAAAGTAATGTATTGTGTTTATATATATATATATATATATATACAATATATATTTATGTATATACATATATTGTATATATACAATACATGTATATACACTGTATATATTGTATATATATATTATATATATATATATATGTAATTTGCAGTGTAATAATATATGTAATTACAAGTACGTAATAATATATATATGTACTATAATTATAACAAAATAATATTATAAATAGTACTTTGCGATTTAACGGACTTTCGATTTAACGGACACATCTTAGTCCCAATTAGTCCGTTAAATCGAGGGTTTACTGTATTTTGAAATACATAGTTTTGCTATTATCTTCATGTAGTAATAAAAGTATCCTAATCCTAAAGCATTACAAACATTTATGAGTTGTAGAAATTAAAACTGGACAATGTTTTATCAAATGAATACTATAATGAATATTACACATTTTTTTAATTTTT
Organism: Maratus speciosus; assembly: GCA_963932465.1. NCBI lineage: Eukaryota > Metazoa > Arthropoda > Arachnida > Araneae > Salticidae > Maratus > Maratus speciosus. Next base: position 202,711,419 of record OZ010794.1, on the reverse strand, counting down.
CTGCCATAAATTAATGTATAATTTTTAAATATTATTAATTATTACTACAGAGTGAGTACTAAATGCTATTGCATTCAATAAAAAGAATATTTATTTTAATCATTTTATAAAACATTTTCCGGTTTTAATTTCTACAGCTGATAAATGTTTGTAATTACAGGCTTTAATATTAGGATACTTTTATTACTACATGAAGATAATTGGTTTGTAAAACTATTTACTATTATAACTATTACTATTATAGTACTATTATAAATGTGAAAGCGTTAATTTGTTTGGTTGAAGTCAGCATCAAAACAGATAATTAAATATTTTGTATTCATTTTCCTTTATATTAGTACCTTTCCCATATTTAAATTTCACCATAAGTTAATAAAATTTATATATTTTGTTTGTTTGTAATACATATGATCAAAGTTATAAAAATAAAATCTATTTTCAATCAAATGTAACACTAGAATATTCTCTTGCTTTTTAAATATTAAGGCATTTCCAAGAAAAAAAATATGAAAATTGATTTGACACTGATGTAATGATAGGTACAGCAATGTTAACCTCACTAAAAATGCGCCTAATGCGAAAATCCATGAGTGATTGCGTTTCTGCATTGTTTGTAACCACTATTTCTTTTTAATCGTAATATTCGCCTAATAAATTACGAGATTAAAAAATGCGACGATTACTATTTGGAAATGGTGATTAAAAAATCCAGAAACACAATTACCCTAAAAAGCAGTATTAGTTTATTTGGTTATATTGTGCTAATATTTGCATTCATCGCTAACAATGTTGCCTATTTAGCGAAATTCTGAATTCAATATTTCTACCAGGTCTTTTAAAATAGTATTTTAACTTTATTTAATCGACGAAAATCTGGCATTAAGTAAAGCGAAAATTAGTATTAAAAATTTCTTATATGTATTTGAATACAAAAATATTTTTAAGCATCGATCACTGTCACTGATACTCGAGCCATAGTACCAATATTAGTAAAATATTGGATTTACATTGGATATATTTGTAATAAAATAGCAACACTTTAAATTGTAATTATCTCCGACGAAATGTCAATAATGCGAAAATATTTACTTTATGTTGAAATATTAATAATAAAATTGCTAAATATTTTTTGCCAGTTTACATTTTGCATATATTTACACACTATTGAAAAAAAAATATTTTTTTTGGAATTTCATTATACTTCCTTTATAAAACAAATATTTTTTCTACTTGCTTCTAAATCTTATTTTATGTATCACAAACAAATAAAATGTGCAAATTTTATTAACTAATGTGAAAATTTTTAAACATTGGGAAAAAAATTAATATAATGCATAATGAATACAAAGTCATTTAATTATCAGTTTTGACGCTGATTTCAGCCAAACATTTTCACACTTTTACATTTATAATATTATTAGAATTAGGCAACTATCGTTATTACATAGAGATAGCCAAAAACAATTGTTTAAAATATTCAAATTTTCATACCAGAAAAATATACTGAGAAATACCAGTGTCAAATCTGAACCGAGTAGGTATTGTGAACATGCCTGTCGCAACATTATAATCTCTGTCATTGAAACTGAAAAGTGATTGTCTAGGTTGTCACAACATGGCGGAAACGAAGGGCCTGAATGCAACCAAAGTATACTTACACCAGTAAAAATGAATATCTGTTTTTGCCGTTATTTATGACTGAAATTATGCATTTAATAAGGTGTTTAAGTAAGAAGAAAATTTTTATTTAAATTTACTGATGGAAGTTTCATCCGGAGGTAATCAACCCCCACGAAAGCGGTTACAGTTGAAGCTTCACTATTTTAAGGACATCTCAGTTCCTTTTTATTAATAGTTCCATGTTTTTTTAATGGAGTTATGAATAAAGAGGAGAAGACATGTATTGTATTGTCTACCAGTTGCGAGTGAAGTAACTGAACAGGTTGTCAAAATATGGCGGCTGTTTATTTACACCGGATCAACAGTTTCTGATTACCACCGAAGCAAACTTCTACCAGTGAATTTTGAACAGAAAATTTTGCCTTATTTTAGCGGTCTTTTTCGCGAATAATTTCTTTCAAAAATATGGTTAATTTTTGGATTTGTTTTTATTGGTGGCAGTTTGGCCAGATATTATAATATTTCTCACTGACACTGTCTAGGTTGTCACAATATGGCAGAAACGCAGAGCCTGACTACCTCCGAAGTAAACTTCCACCAGAAAAAATGAATACCTGATTTTGCCATTATTTGTGACTGAAATTTTGCATTAATTAGGCATTTAAATAAGGAGAAAATTTCTATTTAAATTAGCTGGAGGGAGTTTTCCCGGCGGCAGTCAACTCAAGCGAAAGCGGTTACAGTTGAAACTTCACTATTTTTTGGATATGTCAGTTCCCCTTTTTTAATAGTTCCATGGGCTTTTTCACAAAGTTTGGCGATATTTTGACAAGTATCGCCAAACGTGGAGGGAATGTCATGCTGCTGGACACCGTTTCGTACGTATGTATGCGTATATTTTACAAATACCAATACAATAGACTCCCTCAAATCTGCACAACTTGGGACCAGAGGTATTGCGGATTTTTGGTCATTGCCTTGTTTACCTTGTTTAGCACGTTCACGCCGGCGCGGTGGGTCACACTGGACTGTCTCAGAGTTGTCAAATCTCCGGCTTTTTACACACCACTGTTATTTTAGAGAAAATGTTGTTCCTTTAAATCGCCCAATTGTTCAAATTAAATAAAATAACATTTTCTGTATTAAAATACTGGTAGCCAGAATGCCGGAGACTTGGCAGCTCTGAGACAGTCGAGTGTGTCCCACCGAGCCGGCATGAATGTGTCAAACAGTAATTTGAATGTAATAATGAAATCGAAATTATAATTAATGTTTGCTAGTAAAATAGTAAAACAAATAAAGTAATAAACTAAAATGATAAAAAGTAAGACAATTTTAAAAATAATTAAATTATTAAAGTAAAGGTCAAGTAATTAATAATGTGTAATTAAATATGCATAACAAAGATGATATATATTTTCCTTGAATTATTTAATTAAACTTTTCTCCAAAAAGTAACCTATTAATTCACATCAAAATCATAAAGTAAGGAAGTTTTGTCTCAGATTTAGCCAGTCTTAACAACCAAAAAAGCTTGATTAATACATAAATACTATTGGTAAAAATATTGTGATTACCACTGATATCAGTAATACCTTGGATTTTTTCACAAATAAATTTCTACTTTCTTTATGAAAAAGCATGAGTTAAGTCATGCTAACGAGAATTACATATTAAAATACATACAGATTGATATAAAACTAAAAAATTCTCTAATTTTTCACATACATCCAGGGTTCGCACAGTTTTACCACTAAATTTTAACAGTATTCTGAAAGTATTTCACTGCAGGAAAATATTGCAAAATCTGTGAATAAAGGCGGGGATTGCGACTTCTGTGTTTTAAAAATTAAATGTAAATTTTCTTATTATTAATAGTGGTGACAGAGTCCTTGGAAATTCCAAGGAGTGTGCGAACCTTGCATACATCTGAACTGAAAGTTTCATTGTTTACATCTGTGAGGATGTGGGGATTTTAGGCATTTGCGGATTTTAGAATTGCGGATTTGGGAGAATCAACTGTATATTTTTTCATTTAAATGTCACCTCATTTTATGATATAACTATGTAGTTTGGATCGCATACAAGTTACAACAATTTTGAAACAAGATGGCGGATCAAGATGACCAACAAACCGGATAGAGATCTTGATATATGATCAGTCACATTCTAATCGGTTCATAAATGCGAAAGCTACTGCAATACAAAAACCTGATTTATATACAGTCGAAACTTGGATAATTCGAAGTTCAAGGGACCAAAAGAAAAGTTCGAAATATCCAAAAATTCGAATTAAATATATTCGCTCAAAAAGAAGAGATAAATAAAAAAAGATTAACTCCACAATGAAATATTTAACACATAAACTTTATCTAAGGATACTGCTACATTTTTTTCATTAAATCAAACATTTAGCTTAATTATTCATTACTTTTAAGAATAAAATCAGATATTTTTGATTGCTTTTTCGAACACAATCTTTGAGTCATAGCATATGATTCCAACTTATCAATTGACACAAAAATAAAATCTTTTACATTGGACTGACCTTCAAAAAAGCGTCGAAGTTCTTGTATATGCATAATAGCTTCTAAGCAACTAGGTAAGGGCTTCTCTTGTATTTCATTGTCCTGTTCATCTTAAGATAGTCCGTCCTCAGCTTGGTTGTTTTCCGCCATTTGAGAAACAATGTCAGCATCAGTTACCTTGCCACTCACAGCCACATTTTGGTCCACGTTGACGCAGTCTTCATACAAGATTGATGGATTCGATTTTATATCTTCCCAATTATCGACAGTAAGTTCAGGATCAATTTCGTCAAAGTTTTCCACTACATTTACTCCTTCTGTTTCTTTCTTTACAAATCCCGCCTTATGAAAGCATTTCATAATCGTTATCTCACTGACCTTGTCCCATGCCTGCCTACACATTCTTGAAGCATGAAGAACGTTGATATTCTTAATGTCAAAATCTCCGATGAGGATGCTTTCAACCAACAGACGCCTATAGAAATGTTTAACCCCTTGGGGACGAGCGGCACGTATACGTGCCGCATGAAGCCCGCAGAATCCTTGTTTTTACTCACCAGTAAAATTTTACTGTAAAATTTGCCTTATTTAATCAGCGCATTTTCTCGATTCAAGAAGATACAAATTTCTGTTTTTAAAAAACGGTGACAAAAGATTAAAAATTTCGTAAAAGGCTCCCGTCCCGAAGAGGTTAAGGTTTTTGATGATTCCTTGGTCCATTGGCTGAACCACAGATGTCATGTTGGCCGGGAAAAAGATGACTTCCACATTTTTCATTTTGGGAATGCTGTTGTGAGCCGAACAATTGTCAATAAAAAAGACAATCTGTCGTTTTTGTTTTTCAAATTTCTTGTTTATATTTAAAAGCCACTTTTGAAAATTTCGGACGTCATCCATGCCTTTGTATTTGAATCGTAGGAGACAGGCTTAGACTTAACATTTTTAAAGCAACGTGCTTTAGCCGATTTGCCAATCATTAATAGTGGCAACTTTTTGGACCCGTCCATATTTGCTCCAACAAGCAACGTTACTCGCTCTTTACTTAGTTTTCCACCACTGCATGTTTCTCCTTTGAAAGCAAGAGTTTTATTTGGAGTACACTTATAAAAAAGTCCAGTCTCGTCGACGTTAAAAATATTTTTCGGTTCCTTATTCTGAATAATTTCTCTTAAATGTTTTTTCCACTCATCAGCTGCTTGAATATCCACTGCACCACTTTCACCACACACTGCTTTGAAAGAAATATCGTTTCTATCTTTGAAACCATTCAGCCAACCTGTGCTGGCTTTGAAATTTTGAATGCCTAATGCAGCGGCAAACTGTTCAGCTTTGGCTCTCATAATAGGGCCACTAATTGGAATGTTCTTATCTCGCGCTTGTTTAAACCATTTAAGAACATAACCGTCCACAACTGGGTTATCAGGTCCTCTCGTTCTTTTCCTATTTTTTCCTGTGCCATTTTCGCTATTCAAAATTTTATCTTTGTTCTTCAAATATGTCGATAATGTGTTGGGTGGAATTCCTTGGCAATTTCCGATTTCTTTTTAAAGCCTTTTTTCCACTTCATCAATCACCGCTACCTTTTGAGCTAATGTTAATGACTTATAAGGAGTTTTAGCTTTTGACAACGCCATAGTAGGAGAACATAAAAACAATATTTAAAGCACACACACAAAAACTTACAACCGCGTTAAATCATTCACTCACGTGAAAGTGCACGTGACTCTAAGATAGAAAGAAATGCAGCTGCGCTTCTGGAGAAAAAAAAAGGGGGGGGGGGAGCGGAAGGGTTGGCTAAAATCTGCGATTGCAACACCTAAGCTGCGATCCTTTCAATGCGCAGTGAAATAGATTCCCCAGGCGAAAGGGTGCGGCTAAGTCTTGGAATTTTGCCAAATAGAAAGACAATTAAAATAAACTGTTTTACTACTTTGAACCTTAGCTGAAAAAAGTCTCAGGATTAATATTTACCGCAAAATTCGAAAGGCAATCCTACGAAAAATTCGAATTATCCAAACTAAAATTCGAAATATCCACATTTTTTTAACATTATTTTAATACAGAATTCTAGGGACCAAGCAAAAAATTCGAATTAGCCAGAATTTCGAATTAAACAAGTTCGAATTATCCAAGTTTCACTGTATATATATAAAGTTTTTGTACAATTAAACTTTTTAAACAGACGATATAGACCAAATATTATGAAATAACCATTTATAAACAAAAGAAACAAAATACTAGTTAAATTATGTAGTACTATGAAATGACTTATGAAAATTACAAATGAAAAAGGCAAGTGGATGGACATAGAAGAAAGCTTATATTGTAAATCATTTCGTCAGAGGTACAAGATTTACGAATATAAAAAAAAAACAGTCGATTTCAGTTGAGAATGAAGTTAAAGCTTGAAATTGATTCTCTCTGTACCCAATCGACTGCGAAAGATGAATAATAAAAGTAAACAATGAACACTGAATAACAAGAAAACCAGTGAAATGGAAGACAAAATAGTATATTTGATAAAAAATAATTCAGTTAAATTAAACTTGCCCTATAGAAATCACTTAAATCTGTAACACTGTTCTGAATAAACCATTTTTTTTTGTACATGTGCAGATATTATAGCAAACGTTTAAGGTTAATTTAACAGTTAAGACATTTTACATTACGCGAGGGTTAGGTTCGCGGAAACCTCCACGGATATCAAAATCACGAACGTTGAGATTATCTTCCCGTGTATAAAAGGGGGTTAAGTTTTATGATTTTTTTTTTAATGGAAAAAAGCAATTGAAACGCAAAAATATATTTATTAAACATTAAAAAGTACACGCTATAAACAAATTTGAATAATTGTAAACATATTATACAAAGTTTAGTTGCTAATTGATGACTAAAAATATTTATTGATATACGATTGTTTGACAGAACAGATATCTTTTGTTTATGAATTTCCGTACAACTGAAAGTTGCGGTCTCGATTCATTTTTTAAATTTAAGACTCCTCACCACTGAAGGATTGCATTCTATTGCTTTCTCAACAAGTTGTTGTTGAAGCTTTAAAATTTACCATACAATTTTTCCAGAAAAATTTTCACTTGCAATAAAAATTTTGAATTTTAGAAAATTTAGGATTTTTTTATTTTTAGCATCAAGTCATGTTTTGGGCTTCCCGGAATTACTAATCTATACTTTGCTTCAATATAAAGGTTGAAATTCTTGGACCTTAGGCTATACAGTACAATGCAGCTGTCCAGTGTCAAATACTTTGTGGAATTGGGAAAACAAAGCGCGGTTAGTTAGTAAAATATTCTTTATAAAACAAAATTCGCGAATAACCAAGTATTCGCAAATGTTGAAATGTTCTTAATTTTTTTATTTCGCAAATTATAATATCTTGCAAATGTTAAATACGCGAATGTTAAGGGATTACTGTATATATACATACATAAATCAACATCTGAATGGAGTGTAGATTTGGGGTTTAAGGGTCATGATCGGTTAAAATTAAGATGGCTGCTTCTTACTTTTTCGTAATATAATTTACATAAAAATTATTAAAGATTTGAATGGTGGATGCTTTCATTTCTTATACACCGGAGAAAGGTTGCTAGTTTGGTCTGCTTGTTATTCATAAATTCCGAATAGGAATTTTTGCTTTATATAAGGACGTACATTTCGTACCCTTAACTCTCGCTCCCGTGATATTCACGAGCTGTGTCTTTTACTCAGATTGTTTGATTTCCACCAGTTTTATAAAGCAGTATAATTGGCTTTATTATGATATCATTTTACCTGTCATTAAATAAGGTGAATATTTCTTTTTCAAAAAAGAGGTGCCAATCAGCAATTTGAATTTTTTAACGTAATTTAATGCAATCGTTAAGGGGTTAAACAAAGTAAAAGTTCTGTTTTTGGAATTTCTGAAGGAAAAAAATGCTAAACATGCAACTCTATAACTGAAGGTAAATGTTGTCTTAATGTACAAATAATTAAATAATTCTTTCTGAAGAGGACTAAGAAAGACAATTTCTGTAAAATGCATATATAATGGGGCGTACTCTCTAATATTATTCACATACTTCACTATGCTAAATAGCTCAAACTAAAATTCTAAACTGCTTAGTTTAATGAAAATTTGCAAACTTGTTTAAATTTAAGGCATATGAAAGCGATCAGTTGCCTAAATATTTTGTGTGAATTATTTACGAATGTATTCTTTGAGAAGATAAAATTCAGCTGAATTAAATAAACATGATTTCTCCTAAACATTTTAAAGATAAAGTACTACCATTAAAATTTTAAGCCTTTACAGTAAACACTGCCTATAAATAAAAATAAATGTAAAACAACAGAAGAAGGAAAACATTCGAAAAATTAAATTTAACTAATAAAAATATTTCTTCCATCAAGAAGACAAATAAATTAACTGTATACATCTGGATGTACACGAAATTTCAATAATATACTTTAGCAGTTTCTGGCATTTCTTTAAAAGCAGCTTTTGCATAGAGCTTCTACTTTGAGAGTAAAAAGTGGAGGTTCAAACTTAATGAAGATGAAGTGTCACAATAATTACGAGACAAGGAAAATTCTCTAAATTTCAAGTTTTTAATAGTTTAGAAAACAAGGCTAATGTTCGTAACGAAATTTTAAAAGTTTTGGACATTAAAATAATAGATTTATTAAAAAAGAGTAAACTGAAAAAAAAGCAAGCACAGGCAAACGGTTGAAGTAATTGTTTCTATTATTTTAAAAGAAACACACATTCTGTTTAGAATGATTTTATTGAAACCTTCTTCAAATCTAAAATTCGAAGTAAATGTTATTCTAAAATATATTCAGAATATTGGTATAGAAATATTCCACTTCTTAAAAAAAAGAATGTAAAAGTTAGCTTAATTTATAAACATTCAAGTAACTATAGTTGAAGAAGGATAAAAAAGAAAAATCATGTATAGTGCATAGATAATGAGGCTTTTTCTCTCTAATAGTATTCGCATTTTTAATTATGGTAAATAACACAAAATTGTATTATCTAAAATGCTCAGTTCACAAAAGATTCGTCAACTTATTTAATTCATTTCAAAGCTGCCAGTAACTTAATAATTTTATCACAAATAATTAGGGAATATAGAGTTACCGAGCCAGTAGTTGATCAAATATGGTCGGTGCTACGGGATTTTTATTATATTTCCTTCCTTTTAAGTTTTAGAAGTAAACTAACATGATTGCTACAATCCTTAATGAATGTCCTATAATGGGCAAAAATGAAATCTGCTGAAATTAAATAGCAACAAAATTATAAGCAAGTACTTTCAATTGTCATTTTCCCAGTAGTTGATCAATCGAAGAAATCTGTCGAAAATTCAAAAATTGATCTTTAAAATGTCATTCTTAAGCTGTGATTAACAATAATTCATGTTAAATTATTATTTGAAATAAGCAAGATTGAAGTGGATTATTTTAACTTACCGTAATTGTCTACAAGTATTCAAAAACGAAATTTTTACATTTTCTAATAAAAATAATTCGTAAACTGGCTTTTTTTACAACAGGCAGCTGACAACAATTTTACAACAGGTGCTCCAACATTCAAACAAAAATATTATGAATGTGCCACGTGTAAAACCGCTGCCATCGAAATATTCGAGGTCAAAGGACACGAGTGGTGACGTCATAACTAATCGACCGACTTCTCGCAAGTGTTGGAATTCACACCGGAAATTTTTGAATAGCCATTTTATTTTATTTGTGGAATATCTACCATCTTATAAAATAATAATAACTATTTAAACTTACTGGTGAGAATTAGGAATCCCCCAATAAAAAATCATTCCGCATCTCGATGAACTTTTATTTAGGGATTCCGAATTCTCACCAGTAACTTTAAATAGTTATTATAATTTTATAAGATGATAGATATTTCACAAATAAAAATAAAAGAAAATTGTTATTCAAAATTTTCCGGAATGAATTCCAACCCTAGTGAGAAGTCGCTCGATTACCGATGACGTCACAACTGTTGTCCTCTGGCCTTGAGTATTTCGAGGGCAGCGGTAAAACGCATTTCCGCCTGAAATGGCGTAATATTTCAAAAATTTGATCAACTACTGGAAGATTATCAACTACGCTGGGTAACTCTATATTATGATAGCATAAAATACATCTGAATTAAATAACAATGTTCTTAAAATATATATATATATATATATATATAGATAGATAGATAGATAGATATATAAAGTGGTACCGTTTAAATTAAGACATTGCAGTAGTAAACACTACCAATAAAAAAAACGAATGTAGAAATTTCGAAGAACTTAATTTAACCAATAAAATGTTTCTTCCATCAAGAAGTATCTTTACTGTGTACCTCTGGCAATGAATAAGAACTAAGCATTTAAACACCTATCATAAAATACATCTGAATTAAATAACAATGTTTTTCCAAAATATTTTAAATATAAAGCACTACCGTTAAAATTAAGATTTTGCAGTCACTACTACTACTAAAAAAAAAAAAATCGAACGTAGTAATTTTGAAAAACTTAATTTAACCAATAAAATGTTTCTTCCATCAAGAAGGCAAATATCTTTACTGTGTACCTTTGGCAAAGAATAAGAACTAAACATTTAAACACATATCATAAAATACATCTGAATTAAATAGCAATGTTTTTCCAAAATATTTTAAATATAAAGCACTACCGTTAAAATTAAGATTTTGCAGTCACTACTACTAAAAAAATAAATAAATAAAAAATAAACGTACAAATTTTGAAAAACTTATTTTAACCGATAAAATGTTTCTTCCATCAAGAAGGCAAATATCTTTACTGTGTACCTCTGGCAAAGAATAAGAACAAAACATTTAAATACATATCATAAAATACATCTGAATTAAATAACAATGTTTTTCCAAAATATTTTAAATATAAAGGCTACCGTTAAAATTAAGATTTTGCAGTCACTACTACTAAAAAAAACCGTACGTAGATATTTTGAAAAACTTAACCAATAAAATGTTTCTTCCGTCAAGAAGACAAATATCTTTACTGTGTACATTTGGCAAAGAATAAGAACTAAACATATAAATACACTATGACGCAAAAGTTTAGACAATGAAGAAATTCTTACATACTTTGAAAAATATTTATTCAATTTTCAAATCACTGCTTGAAATTAATGTGCTGTACATATAAACAATATTTATAACAAAGAAAAATGGAATTGTGCATATTGCAATAAATTAAATGGTAACAAAAATAAACTGCTGTCTCAAAAGTTTAGACACAAATTAAATAAAATCGAAAGAAACAATTTTTAAAACCTGGTTGCGCATCCATGCTTATGTATTACGTCATATACACGAGATTGCATGGAAGAAACTAAATCTTGCATAGTTTGTGGATCGATATCGTACCATGCATTCTCAATAGATGACTTAAGTTCCTTTTCAGAAGAGTATTGTCTAGCGTTGCTATAAACTTTGCGACACATGATGCTCCAAAGGTTTTCTATAGGGTTAAGATCTGGGCTACATGCTGGCCAGTCGAGAACTCTTATATTATGGGAATTAAACCAAGATTTTGAATGTTTTGCAGTGTGAATTGAAGCATTGTCTTGCTGAAATTCCCACTGAGGACCCCTTAGAAGCTCAGCAAATGGCAGTAGGTTTTCTTCTAATGTCTGTGTATAATGCTGTGAAGTTTGACGACCACTGATGAAGGTCAGAGATACTTGTCCATTATAGCAAAAGGGTGCCCAAACCATCACCGAGCCCCCTCCTTGTCTGCGACTAAAAAAACGTCGAGGTTCCTTCCGCAAGTCATGCCAATACGATAAACAACCATCTGGACCATCCAGATTCCACTTTTTTTTCATCGATAAATATGACTGACTGCCATTTCTCTCCATATGACATATGCTTTCGAGCCCACATAAGTCTTTGTAACTTATGATATGGTTTCAGAGCTGGTTTCTTCTGCATTTTGCTATAAACGATTGTTCCTTTTTCCAAAATTCGTCTACGAATCGTATCCTTTGATACAGAGAGTCCCGATGAGCTTTGAACTCCACGTACGCTCATTTGTTGAGTACTCGCTAGTCTTTGTATCAGGCGATCCTCTCGTACATTTGTCACACGTGGCCTCCCAGACCGACATTTTGCTTTATATTCGGAACCACTCGATAAAACTCGATAAATAGATTTTTTTGACCTATTAATAATAGCAGAAATTTCAGAAACGCTCTTCCCTTCACCTTTCAACTGCCAAATCCTTGAAACCTTATTCACTTGAATTTCTTTAGCTCTCGGCATGTCGACTATGAAGCGCAATCGTTTGCAGAACTTAAGTACTCCAAATTTGTGACATCATCGATTCTAAATTTGCATATGCCAGCGAATATTCAAAGAAATTTAGAATAGTGTCTAAACTTTTGCGACAAGCACATTTGAATTTTTACGAAAAAAAATTAGTATTATAGCAAATAAAACGACTGTCTTTTGTACATAGCATTTTAAATCAGTTTTTGAATATATTTACAGGTTTTTGTAATTCTGACGTCATAATTCTACATTTTAAAGCTGAATGACGTCATTGTCTAAACTTTTGCGTCATAGTGTACATATCATAAAATACATCTGAATTAAATAACAATGTTTTTCCAAAATATTTAAAATATAAAGCACTACCTTTAAAATTAAGATTTTGCAGTCACTACTACTAAAAAAAAAAAAAAAAAAAAAAAAAAAAAAAAAAAAAAAAAAAAACCGAACGTAGAAATTTTCAAAAACTTAATTTAATCAATAAAATGTTTCTTCCATCAAGAAGGCAAATATCTTTACTGTGTACCTCTGGCAAAGAATAAGAACAAAACATTTAAATACATATCATAAAATACATCTGAATTAAATAACAATGTTTTTCCAAAATATTTTAAATATAAAGCACAACCGTTAAAATTAAGATTTTACAGTCACTACTACTAAAAAAAAAAAAACGAACGTAGGAATTTTCAAAAACTTAATTTAACTAATAAAATGTTTCTTCCATCAAGAAGGAAAATATCTTTACTGTGTACCGCTGGAAAAGAATAAGAACAAAACATTTAAATACATATCATAAAATACATCTGAATTAAATAACAATGTTTTTCCAAAATATTTTAAATATAAAGCACAACCGTTAAAATTAAGATTTTACAGTCACTACTACTAAAAAAAAAAAAAGAACGTAGAAATTTTGAAAAACTTAATGTAACCAATAAAATGTTTCTTCCATCAAGAAGACAAATATCTTTACTGTGTACCTTTGGCAAAGAATAAGAACTAAACATTTAAATACATATCATAAAATACATCTGAATTAAATAACAATGTTTTTCCAAAATATTTTAAATATAAAGCAATGCCGTTAAAATTATGATTTTGCAGTCACTACTACTTAAAAAAAATCGAACGTAGGAATTTTGGAAAACTTGATTTAACCAATAAAATGTTTCTTCCATCAAGAAGACAAATATATTTACTGTGTACCTTTGGCAAAGAATAAGAACAAAATATTTAAATACATATCATAAGATAAAATACATCTGAATTAAATAACAATGCTTTTTCCGGAATATTTCAAATATATTACAACTCTAAACACTGGAACTGCCATAATTTGAGTCAAGTTTTATAAAAATATTTCACACCAGAATTTTGATTTAAAACATTTTAACTCTATTATTTAACAGTTTTCTTCTTTGTATCTTTAAAATTTATTTCGTAATCAAATTTCTGGGTTGAACTGAAACGTATTCATATGATAGCCGTCAAAATGACGGCTCGCGGAATCCCTTAACGCACGAATTAAATTACGGTTTAAAATTCAAATTGCTTATTGGCACCACTTTTTTGAAAAAGAAATATTCACCTTATTTAATGACAAGTAAAACGATACTAAAATAAAACCAATTACGCTATTTTATAAAACTGGTAGGAATCAAACAATCTGAGTAAAAGACACAGCCCGTGAATATGACGGGAGCGAGAATTAAGGGGTTAAAAAAAAAGGAATGTAGAATTTTCGAAAAACTTAATTTAACCAATAAAATGTTTGTTCCGCCAAGAAAACAAATATGTTTACTGTATATCTCTGGCTATAAACGAAATACAAAAAATATAGAGCATAAGTTTCTCGCATTTCTTTAAAAGTAGCTTTCGCATTGAGAATCTACTTTGAGAATAAGAACAAAACGTTTAAGCTTAATGATGAAGAAATGTTATAGCAATTAAGCTGCAGTAAAAGTTTCGTAAATTTCGCGTTTTTAATATTTTAGAAAAAAATGCTAATGGTTATTTTGAAAATTTGAAAGTTTTAGGCATTAAAATAATAGTTTTCAATAAAGTAAACTGAAAATGAAATAAAACCGCACTGTTGAAGCAATTGTTTTTATTTTTTTTAAAAAGGACACACGCTATGTTTAAAGGGTCTCAGGACTATTAAAACAGGAAAAAAAGAAATAAAAGGTCCATTTTCAGCATGTGATATCTTGACATGTATATGATTTAGAAACGCAATTTTAATTGGGATGACAGATATAAGTATGTTCTTTCATTTCATGTATTTAAAAAATTGCAAGATGCAGAAGTATTTATAGTTGGCTCTAAACTGTCAGGCATTTATCAAGCAGAAAATTGGTATGGCAGCTTACGCGCAATTTTTGTGCCTAATTATTGTTCCAATTGCAGTAAGTACCCTGAACCTAAATAAATTCATATTTAAAGCATTTTTATATTTTTAATACAAAGTTGCATTATATAATACAAATATTTGTAAGTTTCAACAGTATAATCACCTAAAAAATGTTTTGTGAACAATGAAAATGAAATTTTGTGTTCAATTTATCAAGACTAACATAAAACATATTATTTGAAAATTTCATGAAAAAATATTCAGAAGTTTTTAAGATATCCTTTGCGTTATGCCCGAAAACGTCATTTGGAGAAAAATGACTTTAAAGTTACGGAAATGCCGCTTCAGGCATTGCGCGGGTAGAATTCTAAAAGCCATATCTTCTATTCTAAATGGAATTTCAAGGAAATAATTATATCAAAATGTTCAGAAAAGATAAGAGTTTAACATCTTTAAAAAAAAAAAAAAAAAAAAAAAAAAAATCGAAAATTTTGAAGTTCCCTCTCGCTGCGCAACCTGTGAAATACTTGGGCATGCATTTCCCCGTCTAATTAATGCTATTTGGTTATTGCCACCAGTTATTTTTAAAACTTTGCCGGATTTAATCAGGCCATTTTCCTCGATTGCGATAGTCAATAATTTCTGCTTTAAAGAACCGGTGATAGAAGATAAAAATTCTGTAAAAGATACTCATCGAGAAGAATTACTTAAGCAGCGAGAGGGTTAAGAGACCTGAGACCCCTTAAAATGATATTATTCAAGTTCTGTTTAATCCACGAGTAGTAGCGCCGCGTATGTATCATATATCTAGGGTAGGTACGGTTATTAGAAATTCCACCTCATAGCTGCCAACTTTTATGCTTTTCTGTTACCACTAAAATTCAATACAATTTCTTGCCTTATACTTATATAATCGACAAAATGTGCGATTTAATAAGGTAAAAACTTCTTTTTTATCTTAGTGGTAAGATAAAAGCGTAAAAGTTGGCAGCTATCCCACCACTATTTTTAGAAAACTAATCTTCGACTTACTTTATCGCAGAATTTGTAAAAATTATCTCCGACTAAGAAAGGTGACGATTATTATTTGTATTTATTGGTGTCAGAAAAACCATTCAAACCCCGACTATGGGCGATTTCTCGCGGGTTAAAGATAAAATTAGATGTAGATCTTATTTGAAAGTAATATTCAAAGTACATAACCTAGAATAAATATTGCAGAAATCTGCTATCCAAACAGTGCTAAGAATTTCTATCCCCTTAACTTGTGAAACGATGCTGAAATCTAAAGAACCAATCGCAGCGACATTTGCGGTGTATTTTCAATGTAATAAAACAGTATTTTCAATGTAATAATACAATGTAAATATCGTATTATTACAGCGTCTAGACTATGAAGCTATGAATAAAGAGGAACTGACATATCCCTAAAATAGTGAAGCTTAAACTGTTAACCATTCAGAGCGTTTGATTACAGCTTAAGGAAACTTCTACCCGAAAATTTCAATAGAAATTTGCTCCTTATTTAGACACCTTAATATTGCAAAAATTCAATCATAAATAATGACAGAAACAGCCATTCAGTTTTACTGGTGGAAGTTTACTTTGGCGGTTGTCTGGCCCTGCGTTTCCGTCATTTTGGAACAATCCAGATAACCTCGTATCAGTTTCAGTGAAATAGGTTAAAAAACCTGGGCAAACTGACGACATTGAAAGGAAATAGAAATTTTTACCATATTTGTGAGAATGTATTTCCATGAATAAGGCACTTAAAAAAAAACAAAATTTTCTATTAGGATTTATTCGTGGGAAGTTTGGCGCGGCGGTAATCATAAACTGTTAATCTGGTTAAAAAAAAAAAAAAACCACCATCTTCTGACAACCTCCTCAGTTACTTCACTCGCAACTGGTAGACAGTACACTATATATGTCTCCTCGTCTTTATTCGTAATTTCATTCGTAATCTGATTTAACCCTTAAATGCGCAGTTTTTTATTTTGTTTCGAAAACAATTATATATGATACTCTGAAAGGTTTATTACACAGTAAAAATAATGAAAAAAAAAGTCAGAGATACATTTTTCATATAATACGTAAATCTTTTCTTCTGTTGCACATCTGCAATACTAGTAAAAACCGCTGTCGTGTGGCTGTTTTACGCTAAAAAATTGCAAATTAGTAAATATTTTAATAACTTTGTCTCCAAATACCTTATTTTATATAATTATTTATTTTATAAAACTTAACCTTTAGCCCTTTAACCCCTTCACGCTCGAATTAAATTGCTGTTAAAAAATTCAAATTGCTTATTGGCACCACTTTTATGAAAAAGAAATATTCACCTTATTTAATGACAGGTAAATCCATACTAAAATATAGCCAATTTCGCTATTTTATAAAACTGGTGGGAGTCAAACAATCTGACTAAAAGACGCAGCCCGAGAATATGACGGGAGCGAGAATTAAGGGATTAACACTAGAAAGCCCGCGAGCAGTCATTTTGACTGCTACCAAATGAATATTTCTCGGTTCGAACCAGAAATTTTTTTATAAAACTAGTTTAAGAGATACAAAGAAAAAAAAAAACTAGCTAAATGGATAAGTTAATAATTTAAAATAAAAAATTCTGGTGTGAAATATTTTTCTAAAATTTGAGAAAAATCTCGGTCTTGTGTTGATTCCCATGATAGAATACGTTGTAGAAATTACGTAGTTCAAGGAATCTGACTTTACGCCAGAAAATTACAATGGTTAATTTTCCTTTATTTAAAACGGAATGTCTGTTATTAATTAAACCAAATATTGCTATTTTAATTTTCTGTTGTGAATTAGGTATATACGAATGAAAAAATCTATTAAATTCAAAACACTGTTGTTTACATACATGCAAAACTGCGCCCTAAAGGGTTAGAAAAAAACAGCCGCCATCTACTGACAACCACGTCAGTTATATCACTCGTAACTGGGAGACAGAACACTATATGTCTCCTCGTCTTTATTCGTAATTCCATTGTCTGGACCAAATCGACTTGGAGTTTTAGCAAATATTCTGCAGATGATGCTGCGATCGAATCTTTGGCTTTCAGCATCTTTCAGTATTTTAGCAATTTTTTAAGTATTACTGGAATAGCTGATTTCCACACTACATAGTCTAGACGCTTTAATTCAAAGGGTTAGTTTAGAAATATTCCACATTTTACTTAATGACTGAAAAAGTTATCTTAATTTATTAACAATGAAGTTGAAGAAGGATAAGAAAGAAAAATCCTATCTAGTGCATAGGTAATGGACCTACTTTATAATATTATTCGCATGCTTCATTATGCTAAATACCCCAATCTTGTATTTCCTAAACAGCTTTAAATATTCATGAACATGTTTAGATTTGAAGGATTTCAAAGTTACTTAATTATTTTGTCGTAAATGATTTGCGCATGTATATTTTGACAACATAAAATCCAGCTGAATTAAATATCTATGTTTTCCCTTAAACCATTTACAAATAAATTATTAGCATTAAAATTAAGCCTTTCTAATAATCACTACCAATACATAAAAAAAAAAAACTAGTCGAATATGCCAATCCCAAAACTTTCTTCTTTCTGATAATAATTAATACTTCAATATTTGCCAACACAGTGCCAAAAATTATATGACAATCTATGTAAAAGTGGATAAACTAATATGAATTTGATTAAATTCCGTACATTAGTTATTGAAACAGAGCTGTCGCGAAAATCGGGAAAAATTCAGCCTAGCAGCGCCACCTGTTTTGCGATTTACACCAAAAAGCAATCAGCACCAGATTATAGAAAGGTATAACTGAATTGGAAGTTTGGTGGAAATCTGTACATTAGTTCCTGAGATATATCAATTGAGGAAATCATGAAAAATGCATCATAGCAGCGCCACCTATTGGTACTTTACAGCAAAAAGTAATGAGCACGAATTTATATCAGGGACTATTGCGTAAATCGTGAAAAGTGCAGCATAGCAACGCCACCTCATGTGCGATTTACACTGAAAACTAGTTAGCCCAAAATTATATCATGCACTAACTGAATCTGCAGTTTTATGAATATCCCGTAATTACTTCTTTAGACGTAGCTCAGGGCGGCCAAAGGCGACTATTTTTATATTCTATTCGCACCACTATTTTTAAAATACAAAATTTGTTGTACATTTGTCTTGCGCATGATAGCAAAGTGTATGTAAAAAATTTTAATTGGTGCGAAATAATGTTAAATATTAGTCACCATAGCCCTGATAGCTAATGCGGAAATGATGAAAAATGCAGCAGTGCCACCTGCTTGACGATGTACACCAAAAACGAATCAGCAGCAATTTATATCAGGGACTAACTGAATCTAAACTTTTATTAGATTCCGTGCATTATTTCCTGAGATACAGCGCCCACAGAATTTGTATCCTGTACAAACAGACTCACAGACATACATATTGTAAAAACATGTGTTTAGGGATTACCCTAAAACGTGTAAATCCATCGAAAACCGGAATTTAAATATTTTTATGAATCCAATACTTTCTTCTTGTAACGATAGAAGTAAGTAAAAACGTAAAACTAGCCGGATGTGGCGATCCCGGATCTTTCTTCTATCTCATACATGTTAATACTTCCTGAAAAATGCATTATAGCAGCACCATCGGTTAGGTGATTTGCACCAAAATCTAATCAGCAATAACTTATGTCAACTTGTAATTGAATTTGAAGTTTAATGAAAATCAGTGCATTAGTTTTTGAGATCGAGATATTGCAGAAATCGTGAAAAGCTCTGCATAGCAGTGCCACCTGTTGGGCAATTTACACCAAAAACGTATCAAAATCAAATTATATCAGGGACTAACTGAAAGTGGCTAACATTAATTTATATCAGGGAATAACTTAATCTGAAGTTTTATGAAAATCCGTTTATTAGTTTTTGAGTTCGAGCTATTGCGGAAATCGTGAGAAGTTCTGCGTAGCTGTGCCACCTGTGGGCAATTTACATCAAAAATGTATCAGGATCAATTTATATCAGGGACTAACTGAATCTGAAGTTTGATGAAAATTCATTCATTAGTTCTTGAGATACAGCTATTGCGGAAATCGTGAAAAATGCAGTATAGCATAGCTGCCAACTTGTACGGATTTTTGCTACCACTAAAATTTAACAGAAATTACTAACTTATTTAATTATCAAAATTCACTGCAATTCGGCTATTGAATTAGGGAAATTCTTCTATTAAATTTTAGTGGTAGCAAAAATCCGTACAAGTTGGCAGCTATGAGTATAGTAGCAACACCTGTTGGGCGATTTACATCTAAAACTGGCTAACACTAATTTAAATCAGGGACTATCTGAATCTGAAATTTGAGGTAAATTCGAGCTTTATTTCTTGAGATAGAGCTATTGCGAAAATCATAAATAATACAGCATATTAGCGCCACCTGCTTGGCGATTTACAGAAAAAAGTAATCAGCACCAATTTATATCAGGGACTAACTGAATCTAAAGTTTTATTAAATCCCGTTCATTAATTCTTGATATAGAGCGCCCCCAGAATTTGGGTTGCACACAGACAGACACGTAGACAGACTCACAGACATTTCTAAAAACATGTATTTAGGGATCTCTGACCACTAAACCGTGTAAAAAAAAACCGAAATTCGAAAATTTTTACGAATCCAATTCTGTGTTCTTCTAAAGATAGAGGAACTTTCGAAAAACTGCTTTTAACCCCTTCAGGGGCAAGAAATTACGTTTCTGAAATGCTGAATTCCCACCGGAATGTTTGAAAATTTCTATTTCAAAATAAGTAAAAGCAATTTTACGTCCTTTTTTTCCACCAAAGTTAGAAAAGTAAAATTTAATAAAATTTTTCTGGTGTAAAACTTCATTAATCGTAGGTGGTATATAATATATACCGGTGCCCCTCAAGGGGTTAACAAATAAAAACATTTCTACCATCAAGAAGACAAATGTCTCAGCTGTATACCCCTGACTACGTAAGAAAAAAAAACAAAAAGAAACTATTGCTGTTTCTCGCATTTCTTTATAAGCAGCTTTTGCATAGAGAATATATTTTGAGAATAAGAACTAAACATTTAAGCTTAATTATGACGAAATATCATAGCAATCAGCTATGATAACTATAAGGAAAGTAGAAGGAAAGTACAAGATAACTACAAGGATAACTACAACTTTTTATGATTACTACAAGGAAAGTTTTCTAAGTTTCGTGTTTTAAATATTTGAGAAAAAATATTGCTAATGGCTGTTTTGGAAATTTAAAAGTTTTGGACATACAAATAATAGATTTAAGCAAAGTAAATTGAAAAAAAAGTAAAACCACATTTTTATAGTAATTGTTTTTATTGTTTAAAAGAATACACGCTCTGTTTAGAGTTTAGAATGATTTTTTTTTAAATCTTGTTTAAATTTAAAATTTGAAGTAGTATTTGAAAATATATTCAAAGTGTAAGTTTAGGGATATTTCACTTGCCATGTGACGGATGAAAAAAAGTTATCTTAATTTAAAAAAAGATCAAGCAGCCTTAATTGAAGAACAATGAAAAAAAAATCATGCTTAGTGCATGAAAAATGTGGCCAGTTCTCTAACATTATTCGTATTTTTAATTATGCAAAATAGCTCAAACTGGACTTTAATGCGACGAATGTATGCGACGAACAATCAAGTAGTTCTAATGGAAAAACAATAATGAAGAAAAATCATGCATAATGCATGGATCATGTGACCTATTCTCTAATATTATTCGTATATTTTATTATGCTAAATACCTCAAACTGGAGTCTAAGGTAAAGAATGTAAAAAGTTATCTTAATTTAGAAACAATCAAGTAGTTCTAATGGAAAAACAATAATGAAGAAAAATCATGCATAGTGCATGGATAATGAGAATAGTTCTTTAATATTATAATATCAATATCATTATAATATAATAATGTTACATTATATAGAAAATATTATATAATTCTTAATATATATAAATTATTATTTAATGATATTATAATAATATTATAATATTAACATAATACATTTCTCTAATATTATAAATCTCTAATATGGGAATACTTCTCTAATCCGTATATTTTATTATGTTAAATAACTCAAATTGGAGTCTATTTATGTTAAATAACTCAAAATTGGTGTCTACCTCAAATATAAGATTGCTATTTAGAATAGGTTTGAATAGCTGTAAATCACCAGTTACATAATTATTTTGTTGAAATTATGGGAAAACATACATTTTTAAAACATAAAATGCAGTTGCGTTCAATAAATTTCAAAGTTTTTAACCCCTTAACAGTCGCATTAAATTACGGTTTAAAAATTCAAATTGCTTATTGGCACCACTTTCTTGATAAAGAACTATTCACCTTATTTAATGACAAATAAAATGACACCATAATAAATCCTCTTACACTACTTTACAAAACTGGTGGGAATAAAATACTCTGAATAAAATACACAGCCCGTGAATATCACGGGAGCGAGGATTAAGGGGTTAAAAAGTAATATCTTACTATTAGAATTGACTTTTATAACGTTAATAGTTGTTAGTAATTGTCCGTTAATAGAAAAAAAGTTACCCCGCCTTTATTTCCAGATCCATTAAAATAAAAAGAAAACAAAGGTGTCAGCAGTGCTTAATTTCCACGGAGTTCATCGGAGCTCAGCTCCGGTACCTCTATGTTTTTGGTGAGCAATTAAATGTTGGTCGGAATTCAACTGAGCTCAAAAATACTGCACTCCGGAGCCCAGCGGAACAGCACTTCTGATAAATCAAAGACTAAACTATCTTTTCCTTTCCGAACCATCTTCAATTATTTGCATTCCTTCTTATTACCAATGCAATTACATAGTATGTGACGGAACATGTCGTTCACACAGGAGCATACCCCTATCTAACACTTGCAATTGCTTTTTGTTCCAATGTTTTCCGAACTTCGACAGATTAATGCCAGAATTAATTGCAACTGTACGGGGCGTTTTTACTAGGAGTCAAATTGGAGTTATGAATAAAGAGGAGGAGACGTATAGTGTATTGCGAGTGAAGTAACTGAAGATTATCACAGAGTCCACAAGAAGAGTTTCTGATTACGACCGGGGCAAACTTCCACCAGTAAATTTGAACAGAAAAATTTTTCCCATTTCACATCCTTAACCTTCCGTCTACCAGACGGGTCCATTGGACCCGACATGTACATTCAAAATATTTATTCAAACCAGAAATTTCTTCAAAACAAACTAAATGCATAAATCAGACAATAATAAGTTAAATAAACAAATTAAATAGTTTTAAGTAAAAATTCTGGTGTAGAATGTTTTTATAAAACTTGAGTAAAATTTCCGGTAGTTCTAGGGTTAATCACGCAAAATTCCTCTCCCAAACATGTAAAAATGTTCTATCTGTTTTAATTGTGGCAGTTTTCCAGATATTATAATATTTCTACTAACGCTACAAGAGGGTGTCACAATATGGCGGAAACGCAGGTCCTGACTACCGACGAAGAAAATTTGTACCAGTAAAAATAAATATCTGTTTTTGCCCATAATTATGACTGAAATTCTGCATTAATAAGGCGTTTAAATAAGGGGGAAAATTCTTAATAGTAATAACTGGTTGCGAGTGAAGTAGCTGAGGGAGTTAACCCTTTCAAGGGTAGTGGCTAGACGGTCTAGTCACCTAATTTTTATTCCAAAACTGACAAATGGCACCTAGAATATTTTAATAAAATTTTGCTTTTGTAATGAAAGTGCAAATTAGCGGGGTTTTATTTTCTAAGAAATTCGTTTGAATATTCCGGTGTCAGTCAATTATTTCATCCGTTTACGAACAGAATTCTTCTGCCCCTGAAAGGGTTAATACAATGGAATTATGAATAAAGAGGTGGGGACACGTGGTGTATTCTCTACAAGCTGCGTGTGAAGTACCTGAGGATGTTTTCACAAGATGGCGGCTGATATTTTATATCAGATCAACAGTTTCTTACAGCCGCCAGAGCAAATATAAACCAATAAATTTTTAATAGAAAACTTTGCCTTTTTATGAGGTTTGTTTCATGAAAAATATCTTTCATAAATATGTTTAAATTTTCTATTTGTTTTTACTGGTGGCAGTTTGCACAGATATAATAATCTTTTTCACTGACATTGACCGGAGTTTGTCTAAGTTTTGTCACATCATGGCGGAAAAGCAGGGCCAGAATACCGCCAAAGTAAACTTACATCAGTAAAAATGAATATGTTTTTTTGCCATTATTTATGACTGAACTTATGCATTAATAAGGCGTTTAAATGAGTAGAAAAATTCTATTCCAATTTACTGGTGGAAGTTTTTCTCGGCTGCAACCAAAACCAACGAAAGCAGTTACAGTTGAAGCTTCACTATTTCAAGGATATGTCAATTCCTCTTTATTAATAGTTCCATGGTTAACACAATGGACGGTTAATTTTTTACATCGGATTATTAGTTTCTGATTACTTCCGCAGTTAACTTAAACCAGTAAATTTGAATAGAAAATTTCGCCTTCTTTTAAATGCTTATTCATGCAAAATTTCTCTCACGAATATGGTAAACATTTCTATTCGTTTTTACTGGTGGAAGTTAACCCGGGTATTAGACTCTCCTTCACTAACATTGACAGGAGGTTGTTTAGGTTGTCACAATGTGGCGGGAACGCAGGGCCAGCTGCCGCCGAAGTAATCTTCCATCAGTAAAGATAAATATTTATTTTAGCCATAATTTATGACTGAAACTCTGCATTAATAAAGCGCTTAAATAAGGAGAAAGAAATCTATTTAAATTTACTGGTCCAAGTTTGCTCCTGCAGTAATCATCCCGCGAAAGCGGTTACAGTTGAAGTTTCACTATTTTAAGAATATATCAGTTTCTGTTTACTAATAGTTCCATGGGGTTATAGGTCGTGTTATGCTTACGGGCTGCTTGTTGTTCGTGTTTATAAAATATTTTTACTAATCAAATGTTTAGCTCCAACTTGTGCTTAATTTGCACCCGAGTTCAGAGTAGTGCAGTTACAGGACTTCTTTGTTTATACAGGGTTGGTACGGGTCTTGGAATTTCCAGACCAGGAAATTCTTTGGCACCAGTATTTTGTTATAGAAAATCTCTCCTTGAATAAGGCGAAATTTCGCGCGTTTGAAGTAGAATTTTTTTTTAAATACTGATATTTTACCTGGAAAATAAAGGGACCCGTAGAAACCCTGTTTACGTGAATATTTAAATATTTGTTGACACCCGCCGGAGCTTATAAATACTGCGAGCTTAAGCCCATCGGAACAGTGTTGTGTTTTGTTAAGTGATACAAAGGAATCCTTTGGGAGTAGGATTTGATCGGCAGTAATGAGAAACTGTTTATCCGATGTAAAAAAAAAAAAAAAAAACATCCGCCATCTTGTGGCAACCTCTTCAGTTACTTCACGGCAACTGGCAGACAGTACACTGTCTCCTCCTCTTTATTTCTAAATTCATGTTTGCTACATGATATATGGCTGATTTTCTAATTAGACATTCCGAATTCTCACCAGAAAGTTAACTGTAATTTTGCTTTACAAGGTAATTGAATGTCGTAAATAAAGTAAAAGAAAATTACTAATTAAATTTGTGTGGTGTAAATTCAGAATTTCTAAAAAAAAAAAAAAAAAAAAATCTTCAAGATGCGGCATTACTGATGCCTGGTGACATACATCCGTTAACAGCGGCAGGGTGTAAGGGGTTAAGCAATTCACGATCATAGACAGTAATGGGCAATTCCACATAACATGGGAACTATAGTGTAGACCCTTGAGGGGCGGGGGATATACTTTATCCCACCTAATTTTAATCAAGATTTGCACCAGAAACATTGAATTAAAATTTATCTTTCTAGCTTTGGTGGAAAAAAATAAAAAGATTGCTTTTCCATATTATGAAACAAAATTTTTCGAATATTCCGGTGTGAGTTCAACATTACAGAAATGCAATTGCACATTACAGAAATGCAATTGCTTGCGCCTGAAAGGATTAATGACTAAAGAGGGAAATGTAATGTGAGTCACAATACCATGTAACGTGAGTCACACTCAAAATATTGATTGATATAATTAATTACTATTGAAACAATATTATTTTTGTGTATATCATAAGTTGAAAGTGTGTTGTACTATATGAAATACTTCTTTTTTACTGTGTTTTGATAAAGGAGGAGAAATTCTAGGTCTTTATTAACCCATAAAACTTGACATTTTTTTCTTTTTTTTCTTTTTTTTTTTTTTTTTTTTTTGTAATGTGAGTCACAGTACTAAATTAGGGTCTGCATACCACCTGTTCATTAAAAAATTTATTACATTGTTATTCTTAGTTTCTTATTGTGCCTCAGATATCTATGAAGAACTTTTTAAAAAGCAAATGTGATATTTCTTCGATGTATATAGAATTTACTTTTGTCAGATGGTAACGTGAGTCACATGGAATCGCCCTAATTCTTTTGAATCCTATTGTGTAGCCCGTATAAATTCTATAGAATTTATACTCATCATGCAGTTTGCGAAAATATAGTTATACTTAAAAATACACTTCTAGCAGTTATCCCTTACACAGGGTGTGTCATAAAAGATGGGCAAAACTTTAAGAGGTGATCATAAACACCCAAACAAACAATTTTCATGAAAGAATGCGTGGTCGGAAATAAAACGCAAAGGTGCAGGCGCATTTGGAAACTTGGTCCATGCAAACGTTTAAGCTTCATTCCTGTTGCGAGTTCTCGAGAGAAGAACTATACTAAGACTGCATACAGACGCTTGCTTTGGTATCCTTCTCTAGTTTTCATGGAAATCTTTTGTTCTGCACCCTTCTGTGGTTTATTCGCAAAAGAATGAGGGGGATCAACAATGGGTAAGGAGATAAGGAGCTCAACCCTAATTGAAGGGAAGGTTCCTTTTTTGCAGGAAATCAGTCCCTTTCCTTTTAAAATCATTAAAAATCAAAAACACCGCGAAGCCAGAAGAAACGATGCCGACACTGATAACAGTTAGAAGAATGGTCCGTTCGCAGCTTAACAGTATACAAATGCCATATGGGGAAGAAGTAAAGCGTATGCAAAATTTTGCCGCGACAAATACATAAAAGCCGCTGATCTGAGGATGCAACTATCAATCGCGGTAGAAACGTATCGGAAGATGTTGTACCTCACTAATAAGGAAAAGGCTGATATGCATTTTATCTACGGAACTGCAAATAGAAATGGCTCAGAGGCTCAACATTTGCAAGGAGTGTGGTTTCCCACCTTGCTTTTGCCATTTGATAGTTCTTTGTGTACTTTGGCCTCGTATAACAACATCCCCTGCGGCGCCCTCTAGCATATTTGCGTTTTACTTCCGATCATGCATTCTTTAATGAAAGTTGTTTGTTTCGATGTGTACTATCATCTCTTAAAAATTTGCTCGTGTTTTATGAAACACCGTGTAGACAGTACTGTACCCAAGCTTTTTGTGTGTCCCTGTAAACGTATGATAACTTCTATGAACCTATATTTTACAGTTAGAATATTTTAAACACCATATTCATGTACATAAATTTCATTATTTTGAAATAGTGCGTAACATCACTAAAATACGTTGCAAACTATTTTTCTCCGTAGATTATTAAGTAATTGATTTCTTTGGCGAGACCCTGTAAATGAATTATAATTGCTTTGTACATTCTACAGAAAGCCTGTATTACTGCACCTCATAAATTTATATCGATTATATAAGGTTTGAAATAGTGTAACATGTTTAATATGCACTGCAAACAATTTTCCCTATAAAATTTGTAATGTAACGAAATTTTTTTGTGTGCTTCTGTAATCGAATTATAAATGCTACATTCTTCGTCTTCGATTTTTCAAACGGTAAAAACGCAACTTTGACACCATATTTGAGTTCCTACGATCAAAACAGCCAATAAAGAAAGTATGTGTGGCGGTACAAATGAAGAAAAATATATGAAAAAATGATGGGGTATTTTCAAGAAAATTAAATTTGCCTTTAAATGTTTCTTCCATCAAGACAACAAAGATTAAAATTGCATTTTTGGTTATGCAACAATATATTATACTGCAGCAGTTTCTGATAATTGTTGTAAAGCAGTTTTTCTGTAGAAAGTCGGCTTTGCTATGTAAGAAGCGAAAATTCAATCTTGAAAACAGCTAAATGTTGTAGTAATTAAACTACCACCAAATCCATGAGGACGTTTCTCACACTTTGCCGCATAAATTAGCTATGTAGTTAAAGGGTATATACTGAGACATGTCGCGCACCTATAATTAAAATCACTGTGACCAGAATCTGAAGTGAAGTGAATTGTGTGCTTTGAGTATTGTGCTAGAGATGTGAGTATTTGAGAAAGCGGCTGTGCGCTGCTATTGTCCTATTGTGTTAATAAAATGATATATAAAGTTAACTGTGCCTTAGAAATTAATGAGTGAGAGTGTGAGTTTAATCTTTATATACCACAAACTTTTCAGTTAACCCTTACCGGCGCGGAGTAATTTTGTTTATAAACTGATAAAATAATGGACTGACACCGCGATTTATAAACGAATTTATTAGAAAATAGGAACTTGCTTATTTTCATGCACATTATAATAGGAAAATTTTAGTTAAATATTCTTGATGCCGTTTGGCAGTTTTGGAATTAAAATTAGGTGTCCTTTTTTAAGGACACCGCGTCAGAAAGGGATAAAAATGTTCATATTTACCTAACATTTATCGATCGTAATACAGCAGCATGAAATTTGTAAGGTATCCACACACCTTCGGGGGGTGATGTTTTGAAATTTTCTCTTTATACGAATTTTTTATGATGACATTTAAATTAAAACTTTTAAAAATATGTAAATATTTTAGCACTTACGCAGAAATAATTTTTTTAAGTGAAAAATAGTCAAAATTATGTGAAAAATTGACATTTCCGCAAAACATGATAACTAAAATACAAACCAATGTATTTTCATTTTGTAAATTGCATAATAAAGAGAATAACTTTCTCTAAGACATAGACTATTCGCATTACAGTGTGTACGTAAAGTCATGGTGCACTTTTGACCAGCCACAGGAAAACAACGAAACAAGATGGAAATGTGAAATCTTCACCAAATAAAAGAAAACTCTCCAAGTTTCATACCTGTTCAGTGCAGTTCTATGTGGCCTCCATTTGTTGCCCTACACATTTCTAAACGATATTCAAGTTCTTCCCAAACACAGTTCAGGATGCCTGGTGTAACAGAGTGAATAACGTCTGTGACACTCTGTTTCAAATGGAGGCCACATCGAACTGCACTAAACAGGTATGAAACTTGAAAAGTTTTTCATTTATTTGGTGAAGATTTCGCATTTCCGTCTTGTTTCGTTGATTTCCTGTTACCTGTCAAAAGTGCAAAAATGCCTTTTATGGATACACTGTATATTAGCATCTTATATTTCAGATGCTGTGGTAGTTGAACTCCTGGTGTAATGAAAAATTTGTAAAATTCGTTGCAGCTTTGTCACTTATACCATAGTAAATATAAAACTAATTAATATATATTCATGAGTGTAGTCTATTCCATCACTAAACATTTGTAAAAGTAGTACACAAAATTTCAAGGCATATTTCATGCATAATTTTTTGCTATGGGATGTTTTGTGTATAGTAAGAATTTGAAAAACTTCATTTTGAGAAAAAGCTGAAAAGAACTTTTAAGAGCAATTCAAAGGCAAGGACTCCCAAATGGTCCGCCAACTGAATACCAATAAATTTTAATAGAAAATTTTATGGTAGGTTTGCGCTAGAATTAACGTTCAAAGGTGATTTCGGGGCGGTTTGTAAGAAAAATCTAAAAAGAAATTTTTTCTAAAAAAATATTGCTATTCAGCTGGCGGACCATTTGAAAGCCCTGAAAGGATATAATAGCTGTAAATTTAAATGGCTGTAACTCTCGTTTTAATTAACCCTTAATTATATGAATTATTCTTTTAGAATTGTGTTTCTTATTTTTATGTTGAAGATTTGACACCAGAAATCTTAAGATAGATTTTTAAATTTATTTAGTAGCATATTTTTGTAACTTTTAGAGGACTAGTATTTCTATATAAATATAGTTGTTGTAAGAACTTAATTTATTAAAAATTAAATAAAAAGGTGATGGAAATTTACATCGCTATGCAATTAAGGGTTAACGTACAGACACAATTTAAGCATAATTTGAGAGTTAACCTTTTAAATGTTTCATTATTTTCGACACCAACATTTAAAAATATGGGCCAAACTCCACTTTATTCATACTAAAATATTTGCCCTAAATAATCGAAAAATATCTGGCAATTAATAAATGGAAATTTACAGTTACAAATTAGTGGTGTCAAAAAGCTTTTAGTAACGAATTAAGCAAAGTCTTTCTGCCTGAACCGAGTTCGGGCAAAACAGTTAAGTGGTTCGAAGATTCGACTTTAATATTATTGTAAAAATGTAAAATCGGTATTTTGATCCAAAATGACGTTTCAAAGGTCTGCGATGCGTTAAAACACCGCTTCCATATCTAAACCAAAAGGAAAATAATGTGTGAAGCATAGATTATGAAACACTTTTCAACATATTCAGAGTATTGTAATAAAACTTCACTGCTTAATAAGGGAAAAGATTATGTTTAAGTAAATAATTTAGAAAACGCATAACACATTTGAAAACCTAGTTAAAAAAATGATGACCAATAGTCGGGGAAATATGTGCATGTGACATGTACATGATATATGTATATAAGTACGTCCTCTTTAGTGCAGCTCTGTATACATTGTACAGATTTACATAAACTCCGGAATAAGCTAAACTTTAGTTCTATTGGGAAACGCATAGCGCAGGTGAATTCCCCTTCAAGTATTTGCCTATAAACGGAAATGTACTCGATATAGTTTGAGAACCCTTGTACATGATCGATAGAAATTAAACAGAAAATGTAATATATAAAAAATTTGTTATATTTGAAAAGTCGTAGCATAACTAAAACTGCATCAATTATTATTTAAAGACAATACTACTATAACAGAATTATTTTTTGTGTTACTGTAAATGGACGATGAATGCTATATGCAACCTATACTTTCATTAAAATCTTGTGTTGCAACTAAGTGATATACATACATTTCTATCTGTTTGAAATAGTGTAACATCATTAAAATACACCGCAAATGCTTTTTCCTATAGACCGTAATGTAAAGGAATTTGTCTGAGAGTCCCTATAAATGAACTATAAATCTACTGGCTTCATTTTCAATACTAAACATTCCATGGGAAAATACATTAATATAAATCGATTATATGGAAATATGAATATAATTACGTGGATTAGAGCACGGACAGATAACAGTCAGACAGATGGACAGAAAGGCAAGCAAACCGAATTTATAAACACTTTTCAAATATGTTGGAAAGCGTTAACACATTGAAGACGGATAACGTGAATTCACGTTTTTTATTTGTCAACCGTTGGAAACGGTTCACGTCAATTAACGTTTTTGTGGATTGGAGGAAGAAAATATTACTGATACCGGATATTTTGTAAGGATAAAAGCTGAAGGTGTAATCGAAGAATGCTTTTGATTGGCTGTGAGCTCGAATATTACACTGTGTTTTTGAAACCATCTGTTTTTGTTTATTGCCATTTCCATGAGTGCTTGTAGCATAAGTCACATGCTACGATTTTCGGCTAACAGTACTTTATAACGGGAAAAATGTGGCTTATTTTATCGGAGTTACCTCATTTATTGAATAAGGTCAACCAAACTTTTTAACCCCTTAATTCTCGCTCCCGTCATATTCACGGGCTGTGTCTTTTACTCAAATTGTTTGATTTCCACCAGTTTTAAAATAGTGAAATTGGCTATATTTTAGTATCGTTATTGCTGTCATTAAATAAGGTGACTGTTTCTTTTTCATAAAAGTGGTGCCAATAAGCAATTTGAATTATTCAACTGTAATTTAATTCGAGCGTCAAGGGGTTAAAAATAACGGTGGCCAACAAGCATAGCAGTTAACAGCTATGTGACTTACACTACAAAAACCCATGGAATTAGCCTTATTCAGTTTCAACAAAATATGCGGGAATTCAGGCTATATGCTTTTCATCATATACTGTCTTTAATGCATTAAAAGGAGAATTTTCGTAACAGAAAAGAAATATTAATTTTTAATATGAAAAGTATATGTTACAAAATTGATGCTATTATATTACGATAGATAAATGTTGGGTAAACATATAACGTGTTTAATGTAATTGGTCGAACTTTATACCGTTTAAGTACAAAGCTAATTTATGTGTAAAAGTACCAGACACCCCCATATCCCACGTGAATTAAACACTATCAGAAACTTTATATTTTTGAATTATAGATGGAAAACGGTATGCTTTGATTTTTTTTCATTAAAAAAAATCACAATTTCTCACATTAATTTAAAAATAGTATATTTAAGGGGTCTCAGGACTTTTAAAATTGGAAAAGAAGAAAAAAAAAAGAGACCATTTTCAACATTTAATATCTTAAAATGTATTTAATTTTTAAGACACAATTTTAATTGGGATAAAAGATGTAAGTACGTTCTTTCAGTTCATGTATTTAAAAAATTGAAAGTTGCAGAATTAACATTTACAGGGGCTCCAAACTGTGAGACATTTGACATGCAGAAAATCGGCATAACAGCTTACGCGTACGATTACAAAATACATATTGCAAATAGAATGAAAATTTTAATGTATACTTATACTTCAGATTGTAATATTTAACCTGAACCTAAATAAATTTGTATTTAAAGCATTTTTATATTTTTAATACAAAGTTGTATTTAGCTAATGGAAAATTAGGAAAATTTCAACAGTATAATCACCTAAAAAAATATATTTTTGAACAATAAAAAAGGAAATTTTAGGTTCAGTTTATACAGACTAACATGAAACATATGTTTTGAAAATTTCATGAAAAAATATTTAGAAGTTTTTGAGATATTCTGCGCGTTATGCCCCAAAACGGCATTTGGAAACAATTATATCAAAATGTACAGAAAAGGTAGGAGTTTAACATCTAAAATAATTAAAATTTCGAAAATTTTAAAGCTTTAAGAGTCCTGAGACCCCTTAAATAAATAAACTGAAAAGAAAAAATATATATTTAAAAATTCTCTTTGGGGCAGTAATATGCCTTGTTTACAAGAAACAGGAGCAAATGGTCGTTTTAAAAATATTTTTACCCTGATCCAATTTAAATATGAAAGCCAAAATAAAATCGATGGATGGATGGATAGATGAATTTTGTTAACACTAGATCCGCCATAAGGGGTTATATTTTGACCCCTGAAAAATTGATAATAGTCGATTCGAACCAGAAATTTTTTCATAAGATATGTTAAATGGATACCGTACAAAAATGGGCTAATTAAGTAAGCTAAATAGATTTAAATAAAAATTCTGGTGTGTAACACTTTTTATAAAACATGAATAAAATAGCCGTCGTTTCTTTTGACCGTTGGCTAGATTTAGCCACATTGCTATTAGAGAGATTCCTTAACCCTTTGAGGGATAAGTATTTCTGTTTTTAAAATGTTGAAATGATGGAATGACACCAGCAATTACGAGTAATTTATTTGAGAAAAAGCAAAAGCTTTTCTTTAAGTGCATTATAAAACAAAAATCTTATTCCAAATTCTGGGGTCATTGTCATTTGGGAATAAAATTAAGCGGGTTATATTATATTTCATTGGAGACTACCTAATTTTAATTTCTAATTTACAAACGGCACCAAAGATTTTAAAAAAATTTTGCTTTCATAACGAAAGTTTATAGTACCAGCTTTTTATTTTAAAAAAAAGTCGTTTGTAAACTCCGCTGTCAGTCAATCATTTCATCATTTTATGGATAGAATTTTCCTGTGCCGGAAAGGATTAACGGCAGATAAAATGATGCGATAATAGAGCCAATTACACTATTTTAAAAAACCGGTGGGAATCAAACAATCTGAATTTAAAAAATGTATGCCCATGAAAGTCATGGCCGCGCGAATTAAGGGGTTAAACGGGTTAAGTAAGATCAATTACATATTTGAACATAATCTTGTATGAAATGATTAACTGAGAAATGTCGTTACCTCCCGGGCTACAAAGCACTACTATTAAAATTAAGCATTTGCAATAAAGAAAAAAAGAGGACAGAATAATGAATGTAATCTAAGGAAGGTACGCTAGCTTTCGAAAAAAAAATTGAATTTTGCGGTTAAAAATATTTTTTCAAGTACGAAAAAAATCTTTTAGTTATCACGTTTGGTTACAAAACAAATTAAAAGCTGCGACTGCAACAAGTTCTAGGACTTCTTTAACCCTTTTAGGGGCGGTGGTAATGTGAATTTTAATTCCCAAATACCACAACGGCACCACAATTTTGGTATAAAACTTTCCGTTTATTGTGTATGTGAAATATAGCAATTTTCCTGTTTCTAAATAAATCTCTCCATGAAATCCGGTGTCAACCATTAATTTCAACATTTTTGTTATGGAAGTGCTTTGTCCCTGAAAGGGTTAAAATAGACTTTTGCATAAAGAATATATTTTGACAGTAAGAAGTAACATCCATAATTTGGTAACGAGACAACATGTTGCAGAAACTAAATTGTAAGAAAATCTACTAATTCTTTTTAATATCATTAAGTAAACACACTAATTTTTGTTTTGTTGCCAATAAATATTAAAATATCTATCATTAAGTTTA
Organism: Maratus speciosus; assembly: GCA_963932465.1. Taxonomy (NCBI): domain Eukaryota; kingdom Metazoa; phylum Arthropoda; class Arachnida; order Araneae; family Salticidae; genus Maratus; species Maratus speciosus. The sequence goes on along the minus strand of OZ010794.1, from coordinate 202,676,800 downwards.
AAATAATAGATTTAAATATAGTAAATTGAAAAACAAAAACAAATTAGATGCACTCCGTCCAAGTAATTGTTTTCACTGTTAGGAAGACGCGGATATACACACTTTCTTTGGAAAGACTTTACTCTAATCTTATTTAAATCTGCAAGTCTAAGTAGATTTTGTATGAAAATATATTCAGAGGGATGTTAAGGAAACACTTCCGTTGCTTACGCAGCAAATAAATAAAACTTGCCTTAATCTATAAATAATGAATTAACTTTTCGAAATAGAGCAGGAAATAAAAATCATGCATAATGCATAGATAACCAGAGACGCTCTCTAATACTGTTCAAATATATCATTAGGTTAAATATCTCAAACTTGCATTTCGTTGAGCTTTTAGTCCGGTAATATTATCATGAGTTCATTTAAATTTAAGAATTGTGATAGTCATCAGTTTCTTTATTATTGTATCTTGAATGGTGGGAATGTATAAATTTGGGAAGAGTAAAATCTAATCGATTTGTATAAACTTAATTTTTCTTAAGTAAAGTGGTTCTAGCAATTTCTTTGAGCCTTAAAAATGTTTTTTTTTTTTTTTAAAGAAAAATTAAAAATAAAATGCAATGGCAAAGAAACCTTCTAAAACGATAAAATATAATCCAAAAGATATTTCACAAAAATTAAAAAAGAGATTTTAATTGTACTTCTGGTTAGAAAACAAATTATAAAAATTTATTGCAGCTGTTTCTCGCCTTTTTTAAACCTTTCTGGGGCAAAAATATTCCGTTCGTAAATTGATGAAATAATTGACAGAAACCAGAATTTTCAAACGAATTTCTTAGAAAATAAAAATCCGCTGTTTTGCACTTTCAATACAATAGCAAAATACTATTAAAATATTCTTGGTGTCACTTGTCAGTTTTGGAATTAAAAATTCGGTGGCTAGATGGTATAACCAACGCTCTTGAAAGAGTTAACCCCTTGAGGGGCGGTGGGATAAAATATATCCCACCTAATGTAAACAAAATTCTCACCAGAAAAATTTAACTATATTTTATATTATTAACTTTGGAGGAAAATAGCCGAAAATTGCTTTTCCTTAAAAAAAATGTTCGATTATTCCGGTGAGAATTCAATATTTAGAGACATTTTTGCTTGCCCCTCAAGGGGTTAAAAGCAACTTATGCATAGCCACTCTACTTTGGGAATAAGAAATAAAGATTCAAGCTTAATGACGACAAACAAGTTTACATTGAGGCATATGCTATAGCTTCTGATATTTTGACTCTATATTTATATATTATTACGTGTATTAAGTGTTTTATTAATCCATATTACAGACCGTTTTTTTTAAGTGCATTTTTTAACACTTTCCAATAAAGTTGAAAAGTATTTATGACTTCGGATTGTCTGTCTGTCTGTCCGCGCTCTAACTCCCGTAAATATACTCGAATTGTCCTGAAATTTTCGGATGTTATTAATGTTTACCATAGCACGTTCCCTATTTCAAATGAAGTTTCTAGTATGTTTAGTTCATTTACAGGGACAGTCAAGAGTTTCCCGTTACATTACGGCCTATGGGAAAAAATAGTTTAAAATGATCTTTAATGATGCTACATGCTTTCAAATATAATAAAATTGATATGCATTTATCAAGTGCACTAAAATATGCATTCTGTAGAATATGCGGTGAAAATAATAGTCGTTATTCATTTAAAGGGCCACACAAAAGAATTCTGTTACATAATGATATAGGGGTTGAGGGAATCGTTTGCGGCGTATTTTAATTATATTAAATTATTTCACGTATAATGAAATTGATATACGTCACTGGGGTTTATTATAATTTATTTCATGTATAATACGAAGTGCATAGCATTTACAGGGACACATAAAATATTTCAGGTACTATTTTGTATTCGAAGTACTGTACAGTAGCGATGATTGCTGGAAATGCATTTTTAATTATGTTATGTGCTTTTATGTTTCACTATATTTATGCATAGTATATGGCGTGTATAAATACTGTAATTCATATACAGGGCTACACAAAAGAATTTGTAAGGGTTACTGGGTATGATCGCAAATTGCTTAAAGGTGGTTTTTAAAGGAGTTATGCATTTTTACGTTGAACTGCATTTAGTTTACTAAGAAATGTTTCTAGAATATAAATAAAATGATATACGGGGTCACGCAAAGAATTGGATACATGGCCGTCTATAAATGATAATTTCTGGAAATGCGATTTCAAAAGTTTTAAGAGTGTTTTACTTTGAATTAAACGTTATCTAAATAATGGCGTTTAATAAAGGTAGAAGGCTAAGTACAGGGTTATACTAAAGTATACAAGTATGTTTCCATCTATTAGTATAAATTGCTGAAAAAGTATTTCAACCTGTTATGCGTTTTCTTGCTGAACTAAATTTCCCCATTATATAGTACATATATCAACCTACAGATCAAATGCAGGGCTGTTCAAAAGAATCGGAATACATATTTGCTATGTATGGTAGCTGCTGAAATCAATTTTTCAAATGATTTATGCATTTTCTAAAATGTTTACTTAGTTCTCTTATATAACTTATTTCCCTAAATAACGAAGTTTTGTTAAAGCATTCAGGACGTGTTGAAAAGTGTTTCATAATCTATGCCGAGCTTATGATTTTTCTTACTTTTTTTTTTTTTTTGGAAATGTGTCCTTGAAACTCGGATATGAAGATAAAAATTTCATAGATTTATTTTTCCGTTGCCACTTTAACCCCTTGGGGACGAGCGACACTTATACGTGCCGCAAAAAGGCCTAAGGATCCTTGTTTATCCTCACTAGTAAAATTTTACTGTAAAATTTGCCTTATTTAATCCGAGCATTTTCCCGATTTAAAAAGCCACAAACGTCTGTTTTTTAAAAAAAAACCGGTAGCAGAATAATAAACATTTCGTAAAAGGCTCCCGTCGCGAAGGGGTTAACCGTTTCAGGGGGAAGTAATTGTGTTTTTGTAATGTCGAATTCAAACCGGAATTTTCCAAAAATTTTATTGCAAAATAAGTAAAAGCAAGTTTACGACTTCCTAACACCAAAGTTGGAAAAGTAAAATTTAATAAAACTTTCCTGGTGCAAACCTTCATTAATCATAGGTGGTATGTAGTATATCCCACCGCCTCTCAAGGGGTTAAAGCTCTAAAACAGGGGTGGCCAACTGTGGCACTCTGGACAACACTAAAATTTTACAGTACTCATTGTCTTATCTAATCAACGAATCTCTGCGGTACAAGAAGTCGGCTATTTCTTAAAAATAAATAAATAAATAAATAAATAAATAAAATACTCGTATCCGGCTTGCTACAGTTGGCCACCCCTGATCTATAAAATATACATAGCACAAAAACGCTCTAAAAAAATTGCGTGTAGCACAGTTTTTATTGATTCTGATTTTTTTTTTAATCTGTCACTTAAGTAGTTATTAAATTACTGTAAAAGCACTTGTTTTCGCGAGGCCTTAATTTTCGCGATTTTCGTGAGTCCGTCGTAATCGTGAAAATTTAAGCCTCGTGAAATATTTCTTTTTTTTTCGTCTCAAATAATAATAAAAATCAGAAAATTTTCACTTATCCAAAATTGAATGATTACAGTTACTTAAATAAGAAATAAGTACAAAAATTTCTTGAATACTTACAACTATTTCTTGAATACTATACAACTATTTCTTGAATAAAAAAAAGTAATACAACTAATAGAATGCAGCTCATTCATACTTACAATATTTATACCAGCTTCTTTGAAGCCATTCAAAATTATCTCATGTTTGGCTTTAAAACACCGTTAAATGTTCGCACAAGCCAAGAGGCGTGAATCGGTTTTAGTCGTGATATTCACTGACCCATGGATTCTTTTTCCTCTAGAAATTTAAGCAAAGTTTCGGGAATTTTCAACTTTAGGTTCTGTTCATATAAAATTCGCGAAATTTTCAGCTCGCGAAATCACCGATATCTTCATTTTCGCGAAAATTATGGCTCGCAAAAATAAGTGTTTTTACAGTAATTGATTCAATTGAACTTTGGGACATAGGGAATTGACTAGAATGCACAACATTAACTTACATGAGAGTTAGCTACACAGGCTCCAAAAATGGTGATTTCGGGAAGAGAAACATTAACACTATGAGAAAAGACTTCGACAGTTAACACACGTCGACAATATACAGACAATTACATTAATTCAGCAATATTCGCCAATTCACTTAATACTTCCAATAAATATGAAAGAAATTGCTTTTTGTTCTGAAAACTTCCCGATTGAAAGAAATCAATTCCATAAACAATGCTGCATAATTTTAAGTATTTAAATTAACCGTTAAATGGGCGAGTTTTTGGTTTGTTTCGAAAGAAATTATGCACGACTCTGAAAAGTTTATAACACAGGAAAAATAATGAAAAAAATCACAGATATATTTTTCATGTAATACGTGAATCTTTTCTTCTGTTGCACATCTGCAGTACAAGTAAAAACTACTGTCGTGTGTGTCGTATGACTGTTTTACGCTGAAATAATGCAAATTAGTAAATACTTTAATAAATATGTCTCCAAATACCTTATTTTATATAATTATTTATTTTATAAAACAAACTTTAACCCTTTAATTCCCATAATAGAATATGTTCTAGAAATTACGCAGTTCAAAGAATCTGACTTTACACTAGAAAGTTTCAATGGTTAATTTCGCTTTATTGAAATACATATTGTCTGTTTTTAACTAAAGCAAATATTGCTATTTTAATTTTCTGGTGTGAATTAGGTATCTGCGAATAAAAAAAATCTATTAAATTCAAAACAGCGTTTTTTGAACATAAGCAAAGCTGCACACTAAAGGGTTAAGAAAATTAAATAGTTAACCCTAGATCTACCTTTTTTCGGGAATTTTATTCAAGTTTTAATAAAACGTTCTACACCAGAATTTTTATTTAAAACTATTTAACTTATTTATTTACCTTATTTTTGTCTGGTTTATATACTTAGTTTATTTTAAAGAAATTTCTGGTTTGAATGAATATTTTGTATGTACCTGTCGGGTCCAATGGACCCGTCTGGTAGACGGAGGGTTAAGCAGAAACGAAGAATAACCGATAAACTTCTTGATATATCTCCCATTTTAGCTCCGGTTTTAATTTTTGCGATACGCTTATAATAAATGTAAAAATATACGTACAAAAAAACTTACTAACTGCTTTTATCTTCATCATCTTGAAAACACATAATGATATTGAATAAATAACTTTCCTTCAAATTAATTACTCCTTGCTTACCTCAGTTTCATACTTATTAAAAGAGTTCTTCTTTTAAACAATATTTTCTGCTAAAAACCTATTATTGATTGGTATCCATGTCACCATAACAAAAACATTTTTTGAAATCAGTTATGATTTTACGAAAATATTTCGATAAAACTTTATGTGTTATCGATATAATAAAAAGATATATTTAATTTATAATCTCTCTCGAAAAGGTTTTATAATCCATTATGTAATTACTTTTCATTTCACTGCGCTTTCAATGAATATTTTTCAATATATTTTTTTTCCAATCCATTTTTCTATTTTATGGTTATGAATTGTCTTTATGAAAATTGGTTTATTTGCTTTCGTATGATCTAGTTGTTTGAATTTTTGTTTTAATCCTAGATTTCTCTTTCTTTTCATTAGCGTAATTTTCATAAAATAAAGAAATTTCTTTGGCAATCGTCAAATACAAGTATTAAATACATAGCTGCCAACTCTTACGCTTTTTTGTGCCAGAAAAAGTTAATTTTACCTTCTTAAACTGTCGTAATCTGCTGGTTAAACAATGCAAAAAAGTTATTAAATTTATGACGCACAGAAATGCGTAAGATTTTGGCAGCTATGTTAATACTATGTCACTTTACACGTGACATCGGAACCACTATCTTTTAAACGAATTTTATTCGCACCACTCTTTTTTTTTTTAAGAGCCACTTTTAATTTTACTTTGACAACATGTGCAAAAGAAATTTACTACAAAATTTATGTAAAATATATTGGTGGAAAGAGAATATAAAAATAGAATCATGTATAAAAAGCTAGCTTCCAATAAGGGTTATAATGTCTTTTAGATGCATTAGAGATTTCCTTTAAAAAGAAACCCTTAACAGCTTCGCGACAAATAGCATGCATAATGCTGTTTAAGATGTTCAAAATGCTTAAATTTGTACACAAGTATTTTTATACAGAAAAATTTGACTTATCCATAGCTGTCAACATCTTACGCTTTCTTCGTACAACAAAAATTTAATATTTTTTTTGCCTTGTTTAATAGGCAGATTACGACGATTTTGAAGGAAAAATTTATTATTAAATTTTTGTGGTAGAAAAAGCGTAAGAGATAGCAGCTATGTCTATCTATTCACAATTTCATAGATCAACCCTTTGCACTTGAGGCTCCGCTGCGGAGACATAATCTTTCTTTGCAAAATTTGTTTTTGGCACCAGTAATAAAGAAAAATAAAATGTGCCTTATTTAATCAAAGCATTTTTGAAATTGTGTACTTGAACGAAACTTCTTTTAAAAAAGTGGTTCCGATCGAATAAAATTTGTGTAAGAGACGCCGAGCGCAAAGGGTTAAGTGACATTAAAAAAAAAAAAAAAAAAAAATTATGAAAAACTAGTGCCACAAAAATAAAGCAAATTTATTTGACGCTCTTTGCGAAGGGGTTAAGCTTTAAGGTCATTACGGAAAATATTTTTTTTTCCTTTTAATCGCTGAAAGACCTTACCAGTCATTAAATTCCTCTTACCTCAGACATTCAATGATAAAATCAAAAATTAATCATACCGATAAGGTAAGATTAACGACCAGAAACTTATAACAATGTAAGTTCTTTTGTCTTTAAATCTCATTTATAAGGGTGGCAAAGATTACTGTTGAGATTAAAAAGGAGAAAGGATTTTAATTACTATTTGTTCCATTTGTAATGATGTCTAGGACCAGATAATTCTAGAGAGGTTATTCTGACAGCCCTCTCATTTGCTACATTTTTTTTTAATACTCCTTTTTTCTAGGAAAAATCGTGTTTATAGATATTTTTTTACAAATTTTGTAGACGCCTACCGGGAACTTAATTTTTGTTGCAAATGTTGTGTACACCTAAATCTAAAAAACGTCTTCACAAACATTGCTATTAAAAAAACAGAGTAGTGGAATCCCTGTTTGGCAGATAAATCAAAATGCGTACACTTCTTTCAATTTCCGAGGCGTGTAGTACCACTTTTTAAGTTAGATAATTTTAATATACGAGCGTTATTTTTAAAGTAAGTTCCGTTTTGCAATTAAAAACAAAAACAAATACTAAGTATATTTAGAAAATTTATTTTTGAGAAGATACGTCACAGATTCCGCACAGAATTCCCCCGCCTGTGAGGAAAGCAGCCGTTTCCACTTCTTCGTCCTTCTTGAATCTCTGGCTACCGAGAAACGATTTCAGGTATCGGAAGAGGTGATAGTCGCTCGGCTTAGAGTTAGGTCTGTACGGAGGATGCTCAAATTGCTCCCACCCAACTGATTCGATGAGAGATTCCGTTGTGTGGGCACTTAAATCATTACAGTCGTTCACTGTGAAAATTCGGGCTAAAGACCGTATTTAGCAGTCGGCAGCATTATCAATCAACTTGAACAATTTTATCGCTCACTCTAAAGCAGGGGTGGCTAACTGTGGTGCGCCGAATACCAGTAATTTTTTAAAGAAATAGCCGACTTCTTGAATTGCAGAGATTCGATAATTACACAAGGAAATGATTGCTGTAAAAGTTCAGTGGTGCCCAGCGTGCACAGTTAGCCACCCCTGCTCTAAAGCGACATATTGACACCGTAGATGCACAATTGACGTCTGCTGTAGCGCAAGGGATGGCAGGTGTTTGCGCGCATGCGCTTCGCTGAAATCGTGCGAGATTTAAATGGATATTTGATAACGGAACTTACATTAAAAATAACCCTCTTAATTTTCATGTCGCAAAACTTGTAACTGCCACGACTAATTGAAGAACTTGGAATATTTTGATGCGATTAAAAATGTTAGGATAGATAATAAGGAGGTTAGGATGTTAGGATATTAAGATTAGGAATATTTTGATGCAATTAAAAAAATTCTATTTAAAAGTTCTGATAGAAACGTACGCACCCTAGGAAAGTGGCATAGATTCTTCTTCAAAAGAAACTCTGCAAATCTTGTTAAAAAACACTTATCGCAAAGCTGCCACAGGCGACTATTTTTTAATTCTAACTGGCATTACTTTCTCAAAAATAAATCTTTAACCCGTTCAGGACGAGCATCTTTTATACGAATTTTCTTCGTTTAGCACCACTTTTCATTAAATATCTGACTTAACTTTAAAAATCACAAAAATGTCCTAATTAAATAAAATCAATTTTACTTTTCTTTTTGACTGGTATCGAACCAGCGTTACCAGTGGGCTACTTTTTTAAAATCCAGATTTCTTGATTAGCACCTTTTTTTTAAATAGTAAAATTCGCCTTGTTTAATGACATATTAATTAAGGAGAAAAAAAAAAAGGAATTTTACAATTTCACAAAAGTCGTGCCAATCAAGAAATCTGACTTTAAAAAAATAATCCCAACCGGCAACACTGTATCAAACTCAAGCTCTGCAAGCACTTTTTGAGGGATCATATATGCACCCAAAGTCCCGAACGGGTTAACCCTTTCGAGAGCAGTGTCCTTAAAAAAGGGCACCTAATTTCAATTCCAAAACTGACAAACGACACCAAGACTATTTAATTAAAATTTTCCTTTTATAATGTACGTGAAAATAAGCAAGTTCACATTTTCTAACAAATTCTGGATTTAGTCCATTATTTCATTTCATCATTTTAAAGGCGGAATTGCTCCGCGCCGGAAAGGGTTAGCAGACATCAAAGCGAGCAGACGCTTTGACAGTATTTAAAAGAGAAATATGTACAAAATTTATATTAAAAAAATACTGGTGCAAACAGAATATAAAAATAATGGGCTGTGGCAGCCCTGTTATCGGATCTCATTCGCACTGAAGCAGAATCCCGGATAAAAACGCCATAAAATATATGACGAAAACCCTGTGCTCAGGGCCTGACAACCACCGGGAAAAACTTTCATGTGTAAAAACGAATAGACAATTTTTCCTTATTTATGACCGAAATTCTGCATGAATAAGGTGTTTAAATAAGGAGAAAATTCCATTTAAATATATTGGTAGAAGTTTGCTATGGCGGTGATTAGGCCTTGCCTGTGCTACATATTCGTTGTCCTGATTGCACGAAATCATTATAATCATCATTATATCATTAATATCATTATATACATTAATATCATTACAAACTATTTTCAAATTAACTTGTACCGCAATTTACAAAAAAAAAAAAAAATAAATAAATAAAAAAATAAAAATAAAAAATAAAAAATAAATAAAATAAAATAAAATAAAATAAAATAAAATAAAAAAATTGTGGTAGATATTTTATGATTATATCCCAGTCAACGGCTGCGATCCTAGTATATGCGTATAGTTGAGAATAATTTCTAAAAGCTGATCGCTAGGACATGTTGAGTTATGGAACTATGACCAAAAAAAAAAAAAAAAAAAAAAAAAAAAAAAAAAAGTGAAATTTTAACTGTAACCGGTTGATTACACCGGTGAAAAGTATACCAGTAAATTTTAATAGAAATTTCCAACTTATTTAAATGTTTTATTTATACGAAATCATGCTGTCATGATTAAGGCAAAAACATTTATTCCCTTTTTGAACTCATGGAAGGTTGCTCTGGCGGCTGTCAAGGCTCTTTGGTTGCGACATATTGTGACAACCCAAACAATCCATCTGTCAATGTTAGTGAATTTGATTACCGCCATGGAAAACTTCCACCAGTAAATTTTAATAAAAATTTTTGATTTATTTAAACGCTTTATTTGAGCAGAATTCCAGTCATAAATGAGTAAAAAAAAATTCTATTCGTTTTCACTGGTGGAAGTTTGGATTGATGTTAATCAGCCCCTGATCAAATGTAAACTATCAACGACCGCCATCTTGTGACTACCTCCTCAGTTACACCACTTTCAGCCGGTTGACACTACACTATATGTCTCCTCCTCTATATTCATAATTAAGTACGTATAAAAAAAAACAATAACGCTCAGTAGAAAAAAAAAACCTTTTAATAATTTCACGTTAATCTTATGAAAATGCATTAAATATAAACATTTAATAAATAACTTGCGTTTAAATTAAATTAATCCCTGTTAATCTCTTTATGATGATGACATTAAGAAATCATCATATACTATATTTAATTATCCCTTAATTTAAAATTAAAATTCTTCTTTTACTAATATAAATAACTAAAACTTCCTTTACGTTTTAAAAATATATCTATTGATCATACTCTTTTGCGCTTAATAAATAACATTCATTTTTAAAGTTCACAAGTGCATTTCAGAGGTCAATAAAATAAATAAAAAATAAATCTAACTTTTTATCCTAAAATATCCAACAAAGCTTTTGCATACTATTCTTTCTGTTAACGAATAAATAAAGAGATATTCTCTGGCCATGTGCACTTTTGTAGCAATAATTTAAACACTTATTATTAACTCCTTGGGGCAGTTGTTGTCAGATGGGCTACCTTTTTAAAATTCAGATTCATGATTGGCACCACTTTTTTGAAATGGTAAAATGCCTCTTATTTAATGACATATTAATTAAGGAAAAAACAAAGGGAATTTTAACGTTTCAAAAAAGTGGTGCCAATCAAGAAATCAGAATTTAAAAAAAGTAGCCCACTGGTAACACTGCCTTGGGGATGAGCGTCACGTATACGTACAGCATAAGGTGGTCAGAATCCTGGATTATTCCCACCAGTAATTTTTTATTGTAAATTTTGCTTTATTTAATTAAGACATTTCCCCGATTAAATTGGGCAAAATTTTCTGTTTTGAAAAACCGGTGATAAAAGATTAAAAATTCCGTAAAAGACGCCCTTGCGGAGGGGTTAACCCTCTCGCTGCGTAATTGTTTTATCGAAATAGCTTCAAAAATTTCATATTTAAACTCTTCGCGAGGAGCGTCTTTTAAGATTTTTTTATTCTTTTGTCACCAATTTTTCAAAACAAAAATTTTCTGCCTAATCTAATCAGGAAAATGCTCGGATTAAATAAGGCAAAATTTACAATAAAAAAAATAACTGGTGGGAATATTCAAGGAGGGTTAATTAGACGGAAAAAATGCATCCCTCAGGAAACCTCGGGTCGCGCAAATTTTATGACTTTTACGTTGCCCGAGGAAATCTCGGGTTGCGCAGGTTAATAAAAAATAGAGAGGGTTAATAATAATAATAATAATAAAAAAATTAAATCCACTTTTTTATCCTAAAATCTCCAACAAAGTTTTGTATACTATTATTTCTGTTAACGAATAAATAAAAAGATATTATCTGACCACGTGCTCTTTTGTAGCAATAATCACGTATACGTGCCGCATAAGTTGCTCAGAATCCTGGATTATTCCCACCAGTAATTTTTTATTGTAATTTTTGTTTTATTTAATTAACACATTTCCCCGATTAAATTTGGAAAATATTTCTGTTTTGAAAAACCGGTGATAAAATATTAAAAATTCTGTAAAAGACGTCTTTGCGGAGGGGTTAATGCTCTGATTGGTAGTCAATATGTACGTTTATTTAAGGTCTCAGGTTTACCACTGCGTTTTCCTGCACCCAAAGTTATGAAAACATGGCGGATTGGGAGCAGGAAAAAACAATGGTAAACCTACGAGTCAACCAGTAAAATCGGGTTTTTAGGTGTTTTTCACCAAGATATGACTTGGCAGACCAATTGCGTTTTAACATGGGAATCGAGTTTTGGCTAATTCTGGAATTTCCGCCGCTAACTCGATAAGGCGGTTGTATCATGGTTCGTACGCCTCTTTAAATTTTGCAGACCAGAAAATTTTTCGCCACCAGTATTATCTCATAGAAAATCTCTTCTTAAAAGAAGGCGAAATTCTGAGCTTTTAACTTAGATTTTCTTTTCTGTAAAAAGATCATAAAAAAAGGACAAAAAGACAAAAAATATATTGTATGTACCTGAAAAGTAGCCTTTTTTTGATTTCCTGCCCTTGCCACGACCTGTTAGCTTAGGAACTAGTAGAACTTTATGTCTTTCTCCTTAGAAATACTGTTAAACTTTTAAAATTAGTAGTTTTTTTAAACTACAGTTATATCATATCATTTTACCTGTTTACTTATTATTAAATTTAAACTTCTTCTTAGCTCACATTATGCATTCTCCACTTTAATATTTTCTTTTTTTTCTCTCATTTTTATTTTTGTTTTCTTCTTTTAATTTTAATTATACTCTATCATTTTTATCCTCCCCCCCCCCATTTATCCCTGGAGTACGTACCTTGACTGAGTGCGTACTTCCTTAGATGCGAACCTGACAGTATGCAAAGGGCCCTTTTCAGGGCCAGTATTCTGCGCTGCTGGGGGGAGCATCAGTCCACCCTACCCAGTGACACTGTATTACCTATACAGATGTTACATTTTATACCTTCTTTTACTTTTTATTAATCTTACCCCCCATGTAATTGCAACACAACTCACTTCCTCAGACTGGGCGTTAGGATGGCCGCATCTAGGAAGCCCATCAAAGAGACTCAACTGTTCCAACTGAGCTTTTAATCTCGATTTCTTTTTCTATAAAAAGATACTGGTACTTTTACTGGAAAAATAACGGTATCCGCACGAACCATGTGTGTGTGCTGCCGGCTCCCGCTCTATAACATTTTAGGTAGATTTCGTAAGAAATACTACCTATTGCAGTCGTTACCATGGTGCGACTTTTGAAAAATTCCTTCATAACTTTTCATTACAAGACCCCAGGAACCCAAAACCACCCCCATTTAAAAAGTTTATATATATATGTATGTATGTACTAAATTTTGTCCGCACGATAAAAGTCGCAATTATGCACGGAACGTCTTCAAACTCGCCACCAACTTTAAGATAGCTAATTTCTCGGCGGGGATTGAAAATGAGCAAAATCGGTCCAAGGGAATGGGAATGGGGAAGGTTTAAAATTTTGAATACCGTCTTAACATGATTCTGATAAAACCAGCTTTTACACAACAATGGCAGGAAACAATAAATATTTTTCGTTATAGCTGTTGCCAACAATTAAAAAAAAGCAATAAAATTCTCACCACAAGATTTGCTTTTCTAATGCAGTGTTTTCACGTGAAAAATTAAATTAGATAAACAGTTTGACGATTTGAAAACAAATTGAATATTACGTCATAAGTTTTCTAGAGCAAGATTTCTGCATGAAAATTCAAAATGAAATAAATAGTTTGACGAATTGAAAAAAAAAACAACAAAATATTGCGTCATATTGAAAATGTAATGGACCACAGCAGGTGAACATGTAACGTCATTGAGTTTGAAGAAACGTATTAAAACATGATAAAAACCCGAGTATTGAAATATTAACATATTTTAACACTTTGAGGTTCTCTGAATTTGATTTAGCCATTTTTAAACCTATTCCATATACATGCGTGTGTGTATATTAGAATTTTCACAAAATGTTTAGCTCCCTAGAGCTCATTCTTAGCGAAGGAACTGGGTTTATCTTTAATCTTGATTTAAGTTTTGTTGGTGAATTTAGTACTTAACTTCGAAATCTACCTCCGCCTGTAGGCTCGAGCCGTCAGGGATTTTTTTTTTCTTTATAACTATAAACATTTATTGCTATTAACATTGTATTCCTTTAACTCATTATCATGAAAGCGCAATAAATTAAAGACGTCGAATAAGAAACTTGTATTTAAACTTAATTAGTATCTTTGTACTCTATTTTCCTAATTATAAAACTGAATTTTTCTTTTCTTTATGTTTTAAGCAATATTTTCTGTTTAACACTATTTTTACCAGTGTCAAATGACACTTTTAAACAGATTTCGATTTATGGTTTTTCATTTGTAATTTTTAGACTGAAACAGTTACAAATCATTTTTAATACATTGAAAACATTTTTATGCGTATTACATTAAAAAACTACGAGCAAAATAAACATAATTTAAAACCTTAAAAAAGTGCCATCTGACGTCGGTAGAAATAGGGTTAAAAACTGATTATTATTATCCATTAACTCTTACTACTTTGAAAACAACCGTGATTTTATGAAAATATTTTCATAATATTTAATGCGTTATCGATCGAATAAAAAGATATGCTTAATATATTTTTAGTATACCGATAAAATATTCTTAATATACTTGATCACTTTTGAAGTGATAATCGGTTAATTACTTTTCGTTTTAATGCGTTTTGAATACACATTTTTCATATATCTGAAACATTTATCCAGTTGATTTCCTTCTTTTATAGTCATAAATTATATTTATGAAATCTTTTTTTAGTTTTTGGGTGATGTAGTTCTTTAAATTACCGTTTTATCCCTTAGTGCTGTTATTTTTTATTACCGGAAAATCGCAGTTTTCACAAAATATAGAAATCCCTTTGACAATCATTAAACACAAATTCATTTAGAATGTTTCTAGATGTCTTATCGATTTGGCCTTAAAGAGAAGCCATTATGGAATGTGAGTTTTTCCTTTTAATCACAGAAAAGTCTTTCTGATCATTAAATTCCTCTTATCTTAAGCTTTCAAAAATGAAATCAATAATGATACCGATAAGCTCCGATTAATAGCGAGAAACTTATAAAAATATAAATGCTACACTGATGTCCAAAATTAAGGACCAGTCACAAAATGCTAATTTTAGCGAATACTCAAAAAGAAATTATACAATTCAAATAATTACTATCCCTACTGCACAGCTAGTCCAAATAGCATTTCATTCATGTCACACATGGTCACAAGTGTCGCAGTCACTACGGCGAAACAAATAATAGGAAATTCCACACGTCCCATTATGAGTCTCAAATGTTCACTATATGTGACTCCACTGAGACGTCAGTGTGACTGCTACTTTGTGACGAGTAACCAGGTGACTTTACAATGTAGTTACATTGTGACTATCATGTGACTGTCATTTTAGACTCAATTTCAAAGTCATCATGAACGTTGCATTATGATAAGTTACAAATAATATCACATTATAGTCACATGGTGACTTTTCACAAGAGCCAATGGTGACTTTACAGTAGTCTCTCTTTCACCTGAAAGTGATGTGACTTTAATGTGACATTATTTGACAACTTATCACAATGCATCGTTCACGATGACTTTGAAATTGAGTCTACAGATGACAATGTAACTATGCTCAGCTATAGCTATGTAAGTCACAATGCTATTTTTTTACTTTGAAATTTACGATTTGCAAAATTCCTGTCTTGATGCTTAAAAATGAAGGTCATTTTCGAATTCAGCGCTAAAAAATATATAAAAATCAGTTATCAAAAGTAAAGAAACACCATCATTTCATGTGTCTTTCAGCATCAGATATTCTCTATTTTTACTTTTTACCATTGAAATTTGCGATTTGCAAAAAATCCTGACGTGATAATTAAAAATGAAAATCATTTTCGAATTCAGCGCTAAAAAATACATAAAAATAAATTATCAAAAGTTAAACAACACAACTATTGCAGGCATGTGTAATTTACTGAGTTATAGCTATTATAGTGACGCAGCAATTAAGCCCTTCATGCCGGATCAAAGCAAACAATTAATTGTGGACAGCACTTTACCCGTCTACTAGACTACGAACTGACTCATCCTGACGTCCAGGCAATATAGGATTTTACCTGGCAAAATTAATGGTAGTTCTGGAAAACGGCTTATTTTATGTTTTTTGGGTCGCTGAATCCGAATTTGTAACTTCCCACCAAAATTTCCCCCGGCAACCCCCCCCCCCCATCCCACAATTTTGGTAAAACACCCCCCAAAAAGGTTTTTATTAAAAAAATCAATTTTTTTTATTGTTTTAGGAGAAAAGTATCTAGAAATTCAGAAAGAAGACAAAATATCCAACAAATAAGATATATGACATTATGACGTAGGATGAATGGGGAGGGGGGATCTGCTTCGGAACATGCGCCGCGGTGCTGCGTGAACTAAGTTGCTCAATTCCACTTAACCACTCACATCGTTTACATTCGCACTCCCGTCTACCCTCCGAACTTTCCCTATAAGGTTTACTTCAAGTTTTTTGGGTCGCTGAATCCGAATTTTTAACTTCCCCCCAAATAGTTGTTTTTAACTTAAATTTCTTATTGTTTTAGGGAAAAAGCATTACGAAATTCAGAAACTAGACAAAATTTGCAACAAATAGGATATATGACATTATGGCGTAGGATGAGCGGGGAGGGGTAGGTTGCCTCTGAACATACACTGCGACGCTACGTGCACTAAGTTATGAAGTCCAGGCAATAGGGGATTTTACCTGGCAAAATTAATACTAGTTCTGGATTTACACTCACTTTATGTTTTTGGGGTTGCTGAATCCGAATTTGTAACTTCCCACAAAAATTTCACCCGGCAACCCCCTAAAAAATTGATTTTTTGAAAAAATTTGGTTTTTGAGAAAAGCGCGCGGGTAATGTTCCAAGGCAGCCCCCCTCTCCCCGTTTATCCTACGTCATAATGTCATCTATCCTATTTGTTGCAAGTTTTGTCTAGTTTCTGAATTTCGTAATGCTTTTCCCTTAAAACAATAAGAAATTTAAGTTAAAAACAACTATTCTGGGGGGAATTTTGGGGGGAAGTTAAAAATTCGGATTCAGCGACCCAAAAACTTACGGTAAACCTTATAGGGAAAGTTCGGAGGGTAGACGGGAGTGAGAATGTAAACAATGTGAGTGGTTAAGTGGAATTGCGCAACTTAGTCCACGCAGCACCACGACGCATGTTCCGAGACAGATCCCCCCTCCCCATTCATCCCACGTCATAATGTCATATATCTTATTTGTTGCAAATTTTGTCTACTTTCTGAATTTCTATATAATTTTTCCCTAAAACAATAAAAAATGGATTTTTTTAATAAAAACCTTTTTGGGGGTGTTGCCGGGGGAAATTTTGATGGGAAGTTAAAAATTCGGATTCAGCGACCCAAAAAACATCTAGTAAGCTCTTTTCTAGAACTACCATGAATTTTGCTAGGTAGAGTCCCTATATGGTCTCTATTGCCTGGACTAAAATGGAACCACGTGTAACTAACTCATTTAAATAAGCAATGTGCTTGATTTCTGAACATCAAAAATTTATTTTTCCCAGGACCCTGAATTACTGCGTTTTCCCCAAAATTACTTTTTTCAACATGGTGGATATTATATCTCAAGTTATATTTAGCCGATTTACTTCAAATTTTGCGCCAAACTTCTCTGAATGGTTAACTGAATGGTAAATGTATATATATATTAACGAGCTCGACAAAATGCCCAAAATTTATCACTCTAGACCGGAATACCCCCTTAATTGCTTTTATCTTATTCTTATTGAATTCTCTTCTATCTTATTCTTATTGCTTTTATTATTGAAAAATTCTCCGTTTACATTATTTTCATAATCATAAAGATGTCCTTTTCTTTTAAAAATTATTCTCTGATTAAAATATGATTATTAACTGCTTCCTTTGTCACCAGTGCTCTACAATTTTTCCGAAACCGATATAATTTTAAGAACATATTTTTATAGTATTTAATGAGTTATCACAGCAATAAAAGTATACATTTCAGATATAATCCTTCTGGATATTGCTTTACAATCGATTACATAATTACTTTTCATTTGATTGAGTTTTCAATAAACATTTTTTTTCTCAATATCTGGAACATTTATCAAGTTCATTTGTTATTCAGTTTTATTTATTTATGAGCAATGTATTTGTTTGAAATCCCGCTTTTAGCTCTAATGTGCTGTTTCTTTTCATTAGTGAAAAATCGTACTTTCAGCAAAACAAAGAAATTCCTTTGACAATTCCTTAAATACAAATTCATTCAAATTTTTTTTTTAATATTTTAATGCTTTTTCCTTAAATTTAAGTCCTTAAGGGGACTGGGAGCCCTTTAAAGAACTCTGAAGATTTTTTTTTTACTGGTGTGCATTTATTTATTATATATACATATTATTGTAGGTAGTTCTAAGAAAAACTGATTTTGGCAAGAAAAAAATGATTTTGAGGGTAAAAAATGAGAATTTTAATATATTTGAAAAAAAAAATTAATGTGGTCCGGACACAGAAATCTTCAAATTTTCTAAAATCATTTTATTGCATTAAAATTTTCTCTCTCTCTCTCTCTTTTTTTTTTTTTTTTTTTTTTTTTTTAAATGACGTTTAAATTGTGCTTCTATTTTAATTGGAACAGGAAATATTAGTTTTTTCGTTTTGGTTTGATTTTTTTTCAGCATTTCTCCTATTTAAATTGTTATAAGTCAAGAACCGTTAAAAAAGAATGGTTCAAACTTGGAATCTGTCTTTTTCAGTTGTTTTACTTTAAGTCTGATTCAGTAAATTAAAAAAAAATATTTACCTTTGAAAATTGTTTTTTTTTTAAGTTACATATTTTTTCTTTTTTTTTTTTTACTTTAAATATTTTTAATTTTTATTTATATTGATCTTTTTTAAAATGCTGAATCAAGATTAAAACTTATATATTTCTGTTTATTTCAATGAAAAAAAATAAAATTCTACAAATAATATTTCGTGCTACAATGATTTTAAATTACCCAACATTTTTAATAAATTTTAAATTTTAATTTAAAAAATTTATGAGAAGTGAACATATGATTTTCTTTCCATATGATATGGTTAACCATCACAAAAAATTCAAAATTTGTGATGGTTAACTCAATAAATAACTAGTTGGATGTGCCAATCCCAAAACTTTCTTCTATCTTATACATCTTAATATTTCAAAACCTATTTACACATGTTAATACTTCAATATTATTAGTTCAATACTATACCAACTTTGATTTTCATCTTAAATTTCTGCTCCAGTCAATTAAACGGACTAAAAATGAGTTAATCTATATCATGATATTTGTTAAAATTATTAATTTTTCCTTATTCTGTTGTTATCAGGTCTTTGCGAATAGCCGGGCTTAGCAGGAAGCGAGTTTCCGCCGCTGCACGAGCCGACAATGCACAATTGAACTACGAAAAATCAAGAAAAGTATACAAAAATCGCTATCACACAGCCCCTTTACCACGCAATATTTCCAAATTCAAGGAGGACCTGTTGGCCAAAGCCAAAAACATGCACAAAAATTTTGGTTCAATTGTATGCTTAATTTTATACACTGTTCGATGGTAAAATAATGAAAATGGCACAGAGATCGCAATTATAGCTACCCCTTCTGGCGAAATTTTTTCAAGTTCAGGGAGGACTTGCTTGCCATAGCCAGAAACGTACACAAAAAATTTGATTCAATTATATGCATAAGTTCATACACTTTTCGATGGTACAATAATGAAAATGGTACAGACATCGATATTATAGCCCCCCCCCCCCTACCGGCAGAATTTTTCCAAATTCAGGGAGGACAGTCATGCCAGGATAAAAAACAAACACAAAAAATTTGGTTCAATTCTATGCATAACTTCATACACTTTTCGATGGTACAATATTCAAAATGGCACAAAAATCGAAGAAAAATCGCTATTACAGCGCCCCCTACCGGTGATTATTTTACAAATTAAGGGAGGACCTCCTTTCTATAGCCATAAGAACTTAAAAAAAATTTTGGTTCAATTCTATGCATAACTTCATACACTGGTCGATGGTACAATATTCAAAATCGCACAAAAATCGCTATTATAGTGCCCCCTATCGGCGAATTTTTCAAAATTCAGGGAGGACCTGCTTGCCATATCCAAAAACTTAAAATAAAAATTTGGTTCAACTCTATGCGTAACTTCATACACTTTTGGATGGTACAATATTCAAAATCGCACAAAAATCGCTATTACAGCGCCCCGTACCGGCGAATTTTTTCCAAATCCAGGGAGGACCTGCTTGCCATATCCAAAAACTTAAAATAAAAATTTGTTTTAATTCTATGCATAACTTCATACACTTTTAGATTGTGCAATATTAAAAATCGCACAAAAATCGCTATTACAGCGCCCCCTACCGGCGAAATTTTTCCAAATCCAGGGAAGGCCTGCTTGCCATAGCCAAAAACTTAAAATAAAAATTTGGTTCAATTCTATGCATAACTTCATACACTTTTTGCTGGTGCAATGGCGACAGACAGACATTTTCTATAAACATGTTTTTGGGGATCTCTGACCCCTAAAACATGTAAATCCGTCGAAAATCGGAAGTCGAAAAAATTTCGATTACTATACTTTCTTCTATTGAAGATAGAAGAAAGTAAACATGATTTTAAAATGAGTCCCAGGCCCCCTTAAAGAAGTTTAAAGTTTGCTGTTTTTTGATACAATACTGTGTTTAAAACAATAACACAAATATTTGTCAAGTCACTCCATTATATTTTGTTACCTCAATATAGTGTACACAATTAAATTAGGGATGGGTTTCCGATATAATGAAAAAAAAAATAAAAATAGAAACGTTGAAGAATTCGTTTTATTTGTTTCGTTTTTGCCATGCTTGTATATATATATATATTTTTTCTCATAAACAAATTCATTAATTGTAAAATCGATCCCTAATTTTATTCAGTACACTATATTGAGGATACAAAAAATAATATAGTGGTTTGACAAATATTTGCAGAAGTTTTAGTGTTTTAAACAGAGTAATGTATCAAAAGAGATAAAACTTTAAAATTCTTTAAATAATAATAAAAAAATTAATTCTCAATTTTTACCCA
Source organism: Maratus speciosus (assembly GCA_963932465.1). Taxonomy (NCBI): domain Eukaryota; kingdom Metazoa; phylum Arthropoda; class Arachnida; order Araneae; family Salticidae; genus Maratus; species Maratus speciosus. The sequence goes on along the minus strand of OZ010794.1, from coordinate 202,655,955 downwards.
CAAAATGTTTTTTTTTTCTTGTTAAAATCAGTTCTTCTAAGTTACCTATAATGATATGTGTATATAATAAGTAAATGTTCAGTAAAAAGAAAAAATAATAATAAATCCTCAACGTTTTTCAAAGGCTACCGAATCCCCGTAAGTTCATTAAAGAATTTTTTTTTCCGTTTATCGTCGAAAAATCTCTTTGATCACTTAATTCCTCTTATATCAATCATTTAACAATGAAATTGGTCATGGTACAGATAACTAAGATGAAGGAAAGATTATAAAAATATTTATGCTGCTAAAGTTAATATTTATTAACTTTAAATCATAAACATTATTTCAAATTTTCAAACTTTAATTTAGAATTATGCAGAATAAAGATAATGACAATTTTCACTAATTGGCTAAAATTACGAAATCTAATCAAGATATCGATTTGAAATTTTCAGAGCGAATTTAGAGGGGTTTTTTAACACCTTTTATTCCATTTTTTTTTTAAATTAGTCAGCAATGTTTTTAAATTTTTGTAAAAAACTGAGGGCGATATAACTGAGTGCAAATATTCGAAGAAACAACCAAACAGGGTAGAGCATTCATTAAAAACCGAACTAAAAAAAAAAAAAATCATTTATGCAGATAAGCCGATTTAATTTGAGAATATGAAAGGAAACTAATTGTTAACGTTGACAAATGCAAAAAACACAATTTAAAAGCTTTATTAACTTAATCGAAGATTATTAATGTGTTCTGTAGCAAGAGTTCCTTGATATGAGTTAAGAGATTGCCCAGATATGTTTCTGTTCCTTTATTTACATTTAAAAGTATGATTTCTTAAATATAGTCTTCATTTACCACCATTTTCGAACGTTAATGGAGTATTCATTTCTCGGGTTCTATGGGCCTAATTTCAACGGGAATTGATTCATTTAACTTGGCTTACGATTTTCTTACAGTTTTTAGTTCCACTTTTCACCGCTAGGGATGTATTCTTATCTCGGGTTCTATGTCCCGATTTCAACTAGGTTGGCTCACTTAACTTAGTTTTCCGCTCCCTTTCTTTTTTTAGTGCCACCTGTCACCGCCAGGGATATTTTTATCTAGGATTTTATGGGCCCGATTTCAGCAGAATTTGTTTCTTAAACTCAGCTTACTGTTCTCTTCAGATTTTTCGTCGCTTACGCGGCACACCTGTTATACAGCGCCGTAGGCAACCGGGGTCCGTGCCTGAACCTCCTTCTGTAAGAGGTTTGTTTGGAACACACTGCGTAATAAATAGGTTCTACGCATCCGAAGACAGCGACGAGCCATCACAAAAGTTCATCTTGAGAGATTTTTTTTTTTTTCTTTTACCAAGAATCGAGGTTTTAAACATTTGCGGTTTGTTTGGTAAAATCGCGAAACCGGGAAACACCGTGTTTTATGGCTCGATTTTAGCAGAATTTGTTTTTGAATATTTAGTACGCGATTTATAACATTGCTAACTAAGGATAGAATAATATAGAATAATAACAGATAATAATAACAATAGAATAATAACAGAATGAAAAATGTCAAAGCCTGGAACAGAAACCAGAACCCTTGAAATAGCGCTGAAAATTTCAGCTCAAAATTAATTGAAAAAATAATTACAATCTTATATAGACTTTGTTTTATTCAACTCAACTTATGATTCTATTTCTTTTTTTTATCACGTGCACAGCACTCTTGCTATACGGTGCCGTAGGCAGCTTGGACCCGTGTCGGTAGTTGCTTCCTAAAGGTGTGTTTGAAACATACAGCTTATCACACCCTGTTTATGCTGTCGAAAGCATCGGAGACCCATAACAAAACTTCATTTTGACATATATATATATATATATTTATAAGAATCTAGGACTAGGCTTTAAATATTCGCGATCCATTTGGAAAAATCGACGGGCTGTAAAATTCTGGGAGGGTCAGCTACAGAAACATAAATATATTGCTAATGGTATGTGGTATGCGCAATTAAAAAGTTTATTAAAAGAGAAAGGAATAAAGATTGTGCATTTGACAGAATATACTTTCCCGGATTATATTCATTCAATGTAGTCATGTAAAAGGGCTTTTATCAATATTTACGTGTATATATAATGACCTCCCTGAAAAAATATACAGATAATAAATTGTTTTATGGGGAAAATAGGGAAAACTTATAGATGGAAACAGTGCAAAAAAAAAAAAAAAAAGGTACTATACGTGATTATCCCGTCGGCCAAAAAACTATCGCCAAACTATAAGATTAAATGCCAGTAATGGCTGATCGTAAATGCACATTCAATTGACATTAAGCACGCTACAAGTGTTTGTTATGTCATGAAGTGATTTTTAATTCAACGTTTTATTTGCATTTTTATTAATGCTTTACTAATTCATTTGTTCTTTTGTTATTTAAAATAAAAAATATGTAATTTTTGTCTAATTTGGCGAATAGTTTGGCGACTTATATAATTTGACGAAATTGGTTGACGGAATAATCAAGTAGTATAACTATGCACTATGATGCGTTGCTAAAACCTGAAATATATATATATATATCACATTTCTTCTTTTTATGCTGTTCAGTTTTATTTTTCTTCTGTTTCCCCTTGTTCTTCGCGTGATATATAAACATTTTTTTTTTTTTTTTTTTTTTTTTTTTTACTCACTCACTGACAGAATTTTAGTTTGATTTAGTTTTTTTTTTTTTCAATTTAATCAAAACTTCAATTTTAATTTAGTAACACAACCTTGGAAATTTCAGCTGCTAACAAAACTTTTAAATACTTTTATTCTCATAATCCTGAAATTACGTAAACAAAAGACGTCGAATAAGTGATTTGCATTTAAATTTGTTTAGGCCACTTTCTAATTCTATAGGCGAAATCCCTTTCTCCCTCTCTCTCTCCCTAACAACTTTCTCTGCTTAATTTCTTGTTTTGAATAATTAGCAACGTCGTTAGCTCTGATAACTCTATTAAAACGTGGTTCAATGTTGGAATAATTATAACACTTCAAACAGTATTGGGAAATTTAAAAAAATTAAACACGTATTGCCTTACAAATAATTATTTGCATTCTCCATAGTAATGTTTTAATTTTGTTTTATTTCCATTGTTGTTTTCATAATTAATGGAGAATATCTATTTTTTAAGGGACAGGTTGCTTTTAATGCCGGTTTAATGGCCAAATCTTTGAAAATTATGGAAATATTGTATGTTATAATTATAGAAGATTTCTCTGTAAATTTGCTGAAGAACATTTTGTTATCTATTGAGTGCATTGCAGGTTGTATCAAAATATGTATATGTGTCGTTAAGACATATATAAGATCTAAGCATATACGTAAAGAAAGGTGCATCTAAATACGGAGATAATTTATTTAGTATCATGTATTCAGAATGTGGAAATAATTTATCTCTCTCGATATATATATATATAATGCAAATGGCAATTTCATTTCGGTAGCTTAAATCTCGAGGTTTACTGAATGGATTTTGATGAGACTTTCAATATTAGATCGTATTTTAGCAAATGTTTTAGTATACAGCATATTGTTCTACATTGTTTAATTATAAAATTATGGGGACAGTTCTATAATCAGGTGAATTGGTCTGTGAAAGATTAATCTTTTTAAAAAGTTCCACTTGGCTGATTTTAATGAAACTTGCATTGCTAGTTAGATAGTTTTTCAGGAATGGTTTCAGTATAATGTATATCATTACATTGATCTAAAGGTCCACATTAAAATAAAAATATAAATGCTAAAAATTATAAAGCTTATAAATACCTTTTAATGAACACGTCTACATGTTTCATACGCCAAATCGGCGACGTTTTCAAGATCAATATTGATAAATAAACTGTTTTTGCAAAAAATTGAAAAATGAGCCTTTACCATAACTATATATTTACTTTAATGAAAATAAGTAATTTTTTATATATATTTATATTAGGTCCACATTCCTTTAACGCCTTAACGGTCGCATTAAATTACGGTTTAAAAATTCAAATTGCTTATTGGCACCAATTTTTTGAAATGGAAATATTCACCTTATTTATTGAGAGGTTAAATGATACCATAATAGCAACTACGTTAGGGTAATGCTGAATTCTCACCGGGAAATTGGAAAAATTTTATTTCAAAATAAGAAAAAGCCATTTTACGACTTTTTTCTACCAAAGTTAGTACAGTAAAATTTCATAACATTTTTCTGATGTAAATCTCCATTAATCGTAGGTGGGATAAAATATATCCCACCGCCCATCAAGGGGTTAATTCAACTGGGACCACTTTTTAACCTCTTCGGGACGAGTGTCTTTTACAGAATTTTTAATCTTTAATCACCGGTTGTTTAAAACAGAAACTTTTGCCCAATTGAATAGAGAAAATGCTCGGATTTTAATCCGAGCAAAATTTACTGGTGAGAATAATCCACGATTCTGAGCAGCTTACGCGGCACGAATATCGGTCGCTCGTCCCCAAGGGGTTAAATACAAAAAAATTGATGTAGTCTTTAAGGGTGTTCTCAAATCCAAAAGGGCAACTTTCTGACATAAGTTTTATTTATTTTTTTTTTGTTCGAAAATGCATGAAACTAGCTGGTATTGTTGTTCAGAAAATATGTAATTGAGCTATTTTTTCCATTTTGGTGCAAAAGCAATACATCTTTCAGAAAATAATGTCAAAGTGGGTGGTATGAATCGAATTTCCACGCGAATGAAGAATGATACTCAAGAGCGGGCGAAAAACGGGTTTGTCACGAGATCAAAATTCCTTATAACTCAATAAGTAATTGATTTATCAAAAAATGACAAAAACAGTTCAATTCCAAATCGCTTCCATGGCCAGGCTTTCCAATTTTATACATTTCCGTTAAAAAATGAATTTGTAAATGTGCCAAAACATTTTGCGTTTGTTGAGCAGCGCAGTTAAGAACCGCCTTAACAACATCTGCAAAAGAAATATATTGCAAAATTGATTTTCTTAAAATAGTGGTGCGAGAATATAAAAATAGTCTCTAGTGACAGCCCTGATTAAGTCTGATTTAAATGTTTGATTATTGATACAGGTTTGGGTTTAAAAAAAAAAAACTTTTTTGCAAACAATGTTGCATATTTAAACTCTAAAATATATATAGATTTGAAATATGTAATTTTATAAATGCGCAATATTTGAACTTATTTATATATAAAAAAAAAGAATTACGCAGCAAGAGTGTTAACACATAATTTTACTTTGGGAATCAGTGACATATGTTAATTAAATAAGGCAAATTTTACTTTTCTTTTTTACTGGTATCAAAAAAGTGCAAAAATCACAAATATAACATTGCGGAAAACTCCACTGTTTGCACACCAGTATTTTGTTTGAGAAAATGTTATGTTATTTAACCCTTTCCTACGCAGTGTGCCCGGGTATGGATACCAAATTTTAATTCCAAACTTAAGAACGGCATAGGGATTAGATTTCCGGTTTTTTGCACACCAGTATTTTGTTAGAGAAAATGTTATATTATTTAATCGGAATATTTTTGCGATTTAAGAGAACAACATGTTCTCTAAGAATATACTGGTGTGCAAAAAAAAAAAAAAAAAAAAAAAACGGAAATCTTATCCCTTAACGGCACCAAGAATATTTTTGTAAAATTTTACTTTTACAATGAACATTTAACCCCGTGAGGGGCGGCAGTATATATTATATACCTCCTATTATTAATGAAAATTCGCATTAGAAAAAATTTATTAATTTTTACTTCTCTAACTTTGGTTGAAAAAAGTCGTGAATTGCTTTTTCTTATTTTGAAATAAAATTTTTCAAAGATTCCGGTGCGAGTTTAACATTACCGGAACGCAATCACTTGCCCCTCAAGGTGTTAAAGTAACATGTTTCTAATTTCTAAAAAAGTCGTTTTTAAATTCCGGTGTCAGTCAATCATTTCATCATTTTACAGCAAAAATTGCCTGTGCCGGAAAGGGTTAATAGAACATTTTCTCAATTTAAAAGAACAATACGTTCTCTCAGTGTTACCAGATTGGGGAAGTTGTCCCCATTTTGGGTAATTTTGAACCTCTAGGGGAATTTTTGGGGGAAAAATAGTTCGTTGGGGAATTAAATTTTTTAGGGAAAAACTTGAGGAATTTTTTTCACTCGTTCACGTAAAGTTTGTGAAAGTCATCTGTCAACGCTGGATCTGCCTCGAACTCGATTTTGATTTGCAAAACGAAAATAAAATACAGAAATCTGAGATATCAGTCATTTTCTTGGACGTACTCATCGTTTACAACTTTACAGATTACACGTATCAGAGGTGCATTACGACTTACCTTGAACTATCCCCACCTGAATTTCCAAATCACTAAGTGTGGCAACAACAGTAATAAAGACAATTATTTAACTTTTGTTTCGTTTAAGGCTGGTTAATTTATGCTTCATGGAATGACAGTAGAGCTTTTTGCGAGACATGCAATTGCATACTAGAATCACATTGCGACGTTTGTAACTGAAAATTGCTCAATGAATGCACCAGATCCCTTGTTTCTCCTTATAAGAAACTTGAATGAAAACGCTGCAGTATTAAATGGCATATGCCTTCACATTACTAAAACTTGAGGTCTTACCCGAAACGTTCTTTTGCCCTATGTTTTAAAAGATTTAATTAAAGATTTGGAAAGTACCTATTTTTCTTTCATTATTGAAGAAAGTACAGTGATTTATACATTGAAGGTGCTTTCTATTAGAATTCATTTAGGCTCTTCACTGGGTATGATAAAAAATTCAAAAGAAGTTTTATAGGTTAAGTCAGATAGAAGCATATTATGCCAACACCATCTCAGATTCATTCAAATCTCAGGTAACTATGGTCTAAACCTTGGAATAATTATTGGTATAAGCGTAGATAGAGCTATCGTAATGATAGGCCAGCATCATCGATTGTCAACAATTTAAAAAGAATTGTAAACGAGCTTGTCGTTGTAAAATGTATCTCATTCTCTTAGTTTGGCTGCAAATATGCATACAAAATTTTGTCGAATTTGTTTATTTTTTGAAAATGGGGATTTTTCTTTTTTTTTTAAATGCTTGATTTGGGGAAAAATTTTGAGCTTAAATTAGTTAAACATTTTTTGTACTGGGAAATTGAAAATTGAAAATTTACTTTTTTCTGTACAAAATGCGTTGGGGAATTTTTCAGAAAATAACACTGATTTGGGGAAATTTTCAGAAATTTTGGGGAAATTGACTTTCGACTATCTGGCGACACTGCTTCCTCTATGAATATACTGCTGTCCAAAAAATCGGGAATCTTATCCCTGCTTTAACCCTTAAATGCATAGGGATACATATCTTCATCACTTTCTATTTTATTCTTAGCAACCACTATATTTATATAGGAATATTAATGTTGAAAAAAAGAAAATGTTTGAAGTAAATTTAAAAATCTATCTTTAAATTTCTGGTATATAATTTTTGTTATAAGAATAAAAACACAATTCTAAAAGATTAATTCGTACATTTAACCTTCTTACTGCGGAGCCCGAGATATACTCGACATGCATTTTTACGTCAAATTAATACTATTTGGTTATTCCCACCAGTTATTTTTTAGCGAAAACTTTGTTTGATTTAATCAAGACATTTTCCCCGATTACGATAGTCAAAAATTTCTGCTTCAAAGAACTGGTGATAAACGATTAAAAATTCTGTAAAAGACGCTCATCGCGAAGAATTACTTACGCAGCAAAAGGGTTAAGGGTTAAGTTTTACAAAATAAAAAAAATATATAAAATACGGTATTTAGATTCATACTTATTAAAATATTTACTAATTTGCTATATTTTAGTCATGACAGTAGTTTTTACTTGTATTGCAGATGTGCAACATAAGAAAAGGTTGGCGTATTATGCGAAAAATGTATCTCTGATTTTTTTCATTGTTTTTCCTGTGTAAGAAACCTTTCCGAGAATCATATATAATTTATTTCGAAACGAAATAAAAAATCATGCATTTAAGGGTTAATGAGTTGATCAAGCATCCCTGAAGATAACTGGAATATTCTGGGCAGTGATTCTGTAAATAGAAAAATTTCGGACGGTTCAGATTCAGGTAAGGAATCTGAGGATACCAGTGATGGAACGATACTGTTGCATCGCCGTGTGTGACAATGATTTGTATGATGTAAAACAAACATTAAGTCGCAAAATGTGAATATGTTCTACAAGATATTTTTTTTCCTCTCAAACATACAACTAATGACGTATTTTATTTAGAAACCTTATAATTATTCAATTTCTGCACTAAAAAAATAAGCACTTTTCTGATGATTTCCATAAGTGTTAAGCAATCCTTAACGCTAGAATCGCCGTTAATTTTATTCACGTTTTCTAAAAAAGTATTTAACTCCAGACTTTTTATTTAAACCTATTTAACTTTTTTAATTAGCATATTTTTGGCTACAAAACTTTAACATATCTTATGAAGAAATTTCTGTTTCGAATGGACTATTATGAATTTGGTCAGGGTCAAAATGACCCCTTACGACGGTTCTAGCAGTGTTGCCAGTGGCTACTATTTTAAAATTCAAATTTCTTCATTGACACCACTTTTTTGAAATGGTGAAATTCCTCTTGTTTTCGCCTTGCCGTTATTTTCCGCGTACGCACCGCGGCTGAGTTAAATCTTTTTAAACAGGAAATTTTATTGAAATAAAGAACTCAAATATGTGCTAAGACATAGCTGCCAACTCTTCCGCTTTTTCAGACCACAAAAATTTAACAGAAAATTTTGCCTTATTTAATCGGCAGATTACGGCGATTTAAGAAGCTAAAATTTACTATAAAATTTTTGTGGTCTGAAAAAGCGTAAGATGTTGGCAGCTATGGCTAAGAAGAAGCTCTATTTTTTTTAATGCATTCTGGTAGGAAAATTAGTTATCTGAGGTGCGGCGAATACGCGCGGAATTACGATAATCAATATGCTATTAAACAAGGCGAATTTTACTATTTTAAAAAAGTGGTGACACTCAAAAAATCCGAATTTAAAAAAAGTAGCCCACTGGTAACACTGGATTCTAGTGTTAAAGGGATAAAACACAAAGTCAAATTCACCGGAATATTTAGTTTGATTCAAAATTTGTTTGGAGATCGACCAGCATAGCGGAAAAAGTCTGGTAGTTAAAAAAAATGAATTTATTAATTTAACCATTTTATCACAAAAACAAAATCTCCCAATATAGGAGATTTTCCTTTTTGTTTCATTTGCAGATAGAGACAAAATAGTTTGTTTAGTTTCAAATATTTTCCTTTCTCCACATAATCAAAACTTCGATTTTAATTTTAATAACGCCGCTTTGAAACTGTAGCTGCTAAAATGAATTAAGATTATTTTATTCTTGCAATCATGAGATTAGTTAAGCAAAATACTTTGGAAAAGTATTTGCATTTATATTAAATGATTCTGTATAGGCTTTTACGCTGTTTATTGCCTTTTCTCCTCCCTAATAAATTTCTTTACTTAATAACTTGTTTTGAATTATTACAAATTTGATTTATTACTTGATTCTTAAACTGCATAAAACTTTGTTGAATGATTAATACTATTTCAAGCGTTATTTGTGTAATGACAAATTGCACACAAGCGCTATCTCTCTGATAATAATTTTCTATTCTCTCTGGTAATTTTTCCTTTTTATTTAATTTTTTATGTTGTTTTTCTAATTTACGGAGAAATATTGCACCTAGTGTTTAACCCCTTGGGGACGAGCGACCGGTATTCGTGCCGCGTAAGGTGTTCAGACTGGGTGATTATTCTCACCAGTAAACTTTTATTGTGAATTTTGCCTTAGATCATTTTCCCGATTCAGTAAGGCAAAAATTTCTGTTTTATAAAACCGGTGATTAACCCCTTAACGGTCGCATTAAATTACGGTTTAAAAATTCAAATTGCTTATTGACACCACTTTTTTTTAAAAAGAAATTTTCATCTTATTTAATGAAAGGTAAAATGATATCATAATAAAACTAATTACACTATTTTATAAAACTGGTGGGGTCAAACAAATCTGAATAAATCTAAAAAAAAGACACAGCCCGTGAATATGACGGGAGACAGAATTAAGAGGTTAAAGATTAAAAATTTAGTAAAAGACGCTCGTCCCGAAGGGGTTAAAGAGAAAGTCTTGCTTATTGCTTTCATTTGCCGTCAAAAAAATCTATGAAAAATGCAGCCCGAGTATGGAAAGTGTTTAACTATTGCTAAACTATGAATTTAGATTATGGTAGATTCTTAATTAGCAGCTTTATTTGTTGTTAAAAGGATTGCTATATCTATTACTGTATGATATTAAAATTGTTTATATGAAAGCATGTATGTATGTTATAAGATTAATATAAAATTAATGTTTTTAATCCATAATAAGAGCGCAAGTCATGTGACCAGGGCTCGTACGGGTCCTTGCATTTCCAGACTAAGAAATTATTCTGCACTAGTATTTGCTTATAGAAAATATATCCTTAAATAAAGCGAAATTTCGCGCCTTTAAACTAGAATTATATTTCTATAAACAATTACTTATATTTGGCCTTGAAAATAACTGTACCCGTACGAACCCTGGTGGCTGTCATAAACAATTACGGGATGACCGCTTCAAAAACATTTGAATTAATTGTGATTTTTACATTCTCAAACCAGGTGAACAACATAGACTTCGTTCTCTTGTAGGGAATAAAATCAGAAAAGACCTTTGAACACATTAACCCCTTCAGGGGCGGTGGTTCATATTTGGATCACTTAATTTTAATTCCTAAATACCACATTGGCACCGAATATTGGAATTAAAATTTTCCTTTTATTAGGCACGTGAACAAAAGCTTTTGGCTATTTTGAAAGAAATTTGTTTCGAAATTGTGGTGCCATTCGCTCATTTCAGCATTTTACGAATAGAAGTACCTTGCCCCTGAAAGGGTTAAATTAGTTAGAATTGAGCCAAAAATTGTGACTCATTATTTATTTAACGTGAATAACATTTTAAAAATTATTATTTAATCATATCCATGCAAAACATCAAAATTTTCTACTTTTAGAATTAAAAATGAATTAATCATTTGGCAGTAAACTGGTGATGACATCGCTTTAATTAAAGTGTTTCAGTGCTATGGATTTACACTTAAATGCAGTTTTCTTTGCGATATGCCTGCTATGTAAATATTGCAATAAATCCCAAATATATAAAAAAATATAAAAATATATATAAAAAAATTTCCAAGTTATAAATTTTAATAGAATCAAGTGTAAGCATTGTAGAGTGTTGATTCAAGATCACAAATCAAGAGTAATAAACAGTTTCAGATAAGACCATGCGCGAGTTCTGCTTTGTTATTTACTCGCTTGCAGTGTCACATACGTAAAGTATCGACCCCTGAGCGTAAAATGTTTTGTGTTTTACAATTCGCTAAGAGTGAAACCCTAATTTCAGTTCAACGTGGACTTTGTTTACAGTTTTATTGTTTTCCCCCATCTGGCAAAAATACACAGAATTGACGAGACTATTGATTCCATTACTCCGGCATGTTAACCGAAGTATGGGAAGAAATGCACTTTAGTTTGGATGTGTGCCGTATAGCTAAATGTGCACCTATTGAACATTTGTAAGAAAAACTAGGTTAGTTTACCCATGAAACTATTAATAGAGGGGAACTGTCATGTCCTTAACACTAGAACGCCCGGAAGGAGTCGATTCGACTCCGACTATATGATTATATGTCAACTGGAACCAGGAATTCTTTCGTAAAATAAGTTAAATTTAAAACACGCAGATTCACGTTAAATAAATCAATCAAATAATTTTAAATAAAAATTCTGGTGTCAACTATTTTTTGTGAAACGTGAGTAAAATTTCCGGGTGTTCTAGTGTTAAAATAGCGAAGTTTCAACTGTAACCGCTTTTGAAGGCGTTGATTACCGCAGTGGCAAACTTCCACCAATAAATTTAATAACCAGGTTTCTCCTTATTTTAACACCTTATTAATGTAAAATTTTAGTTATAAATAATGGCAAAAACATATATTAATTTTTACTGGTGGAAGTTTATTTCGGCGATAGTCTGGCCTTGCGTTTCGCCATATTGTGACAAATTAGACAGATTCCTCTCAGTCTCAGTGAAAAAGATTATAATACCTTGGCAAACTGCCACCAGTAAAAACAAATAGAAAATTTAACCATATTTATGAGAGAAATTTTTCATGAAAAAACCGCTCAAGTTAGGCAAAATTTTCTATTCTAAATTTACTGGCGGAAGTTTGCTCCGGCATTAATCAGAAACTGCTGATCCGATGTAAAAAATCAGCAGCCATCTTGTGACAACTTCCTCAATTACTTCACTCGCAGTTCGTAGACAAAACACTATATTTCCCTTCCTCTGTATTCATAACTCCATTAGTTTACCTTCAATATGGTGTATTATTTGTTGTAAATAGTCTAAATAAACTGTTACATATACCATTAAAACAGGCATTGTTTTATGGACGTCTGTACATTAACAAAATCTGAAAATATAGCAGATTTTTTATTTATTTTTTTACCTTAGTAACAGAGTTAGAATTATTTAGTTTCAAATATCTTCTTTTTTCTGAAGTTATTAAAAACTTCAAATTTAATATTTAATTATACTTACAGCAGCTAAAAAATCTTTTGAATATTTTATTTTCATAATCATGAAACTCACTCAACAAAAGGCGTTGAATGGGTAATTTGCATTTAAAGTTAATTACACTGTTTACGCCATTCTCTAATTCTAAAGATAAACTCGCTTTTTCTCCATCTTCCTAACAACTTTCTGAATTTAATACCTTGTTTTGAAATATTATCAACATCTCTAGCTCCGTAAATTCGATTAAAATTTGGTTAAATGCAGGAATGATTATAATATTTAAAGTGTTATTGGGCTCTTTAAAACGAAAAAACAGTACTATATATGTTTGAAAATTATTTTACATCCTATCTAAAAACTTTTATCCTGATCAATTAAAGTTTCAACTATATTGTAAAAGTTCCTGAGTTGCGGATTAGCATTATGGAAGATTACTCCAAATTAAATTAATTTAGTTAAAACGGTCGCTGTATCTATCTTAGCTATGTAAAATTATTTTATGTATGTAAGTATGTTATAAGTTTCATGTAAATATAAAAGACGTATGCTAGTAGTAAGATGTATATATGTAGGCATATACATAGGCTACAATAATACATAGGCAAATGTATTAATCTGTGTAATATCCCTGTGTCTAAAGTCTATGTATTATCATAATGTCTATGCGCATAACGTCTATGTTTCTAATGTCTATATCTAATCCCTATGTAATGTAGGCATATACAGATAGCCAATATTAGGTAAAGATATGGGTAAGTAGAGATATTATTAATTTTGAATGGAATTTGAGTATTCAACATCGAGGTAATATATAAGCTAAAAAGTAATTATTAATCTAACCATTCTGGAGATCTCCAAACAAAAGTTTCCAATACAGAATGGGTGTTTCCCCCTTAAAATACTAAAAAAGTTAAATCAGCTGCAATAAATTTCATATATTCCTTTTTCAACTTAATCAAAATTCGACTTAAATTTTAATAACACCTACACTTGTTAGAAAAGTTTTAAATACTTTTATTTTCCTAGTCATAATATTACTTTTAAAAAAAAGTTGAACGAGTGCTTTGCATATAAACTTAATTACACTCTTTATGCCATTTTCTAATTCCATAGATTAAGTCGCTTTCCTTCATCTTCTTCCTAACAAATTTTTGTGCTTATTATATTGCTCTCTGAATTATTATTAATTTCATCTAGCTCAGTAAACTCTATTAAAACTTGTTTGAATGCAGGAATTGTTGTAATAGTTGAATAGTTTTTGGGTTAATAAAAAATATTAAATAAATACTAGATCTATTCTAGAATTATTTTGTGTTCGATCTAGTAATTATTTTATTTATTTTGTTTCTGATAATATTTTTTACCTTTTAGATAAATATCGCATCTAATATTTTTAATGTGTCAGAGTTGTTTACTGCTTTCAAATGCAGGTAAAATGTCTCGCCATTTTTGAAAAATGCGACACGATGTTGAGAAGAAACAATTGTTTTAGCAATTGCATTATTGTTTATAAGGATTATAGAAGATTTCTTCAGTAACTTCATTACTTTAAACCCTTAACGGTCGCATTAAATTACGGTTTAAAAATTCAAATTGCTTATTGGCACCACTTTTTGAAAAAGAAATATTCTTCTTATTTAATGACAGGTAAAATGTTACCATAACAAAGCCAATTACGCTATTTTATAAAACTGGTGGGAATCAAACAATCTGAATAGAAGACACAGCCCCTGAATATCACGAGAGCGAGAATTAAGGGGTAAGTCACTTCATTTAATGGAATAAAGATTTTTATATCCATGCAGAGCTGACAAGTCTCCGGCTTTTTGGCATACGTAGTATTTCCCCGTTAGACTGGTGTTTATTCCGACATTCCGATTCTCATTCGAAAGTAATAATAGTTATTTTTCGCTTATAGTACGACACTGCGGAACAGTGCTGCTCAGTAGCGTTGAGGATTTAACTATCTTTTAACAACATGCATTCATAAATAATAATAAAAAAAATATTTTTAAATTTTCTGTGGTCTGGATACAAAATTTCAAAAAAAAAAAAAAAAAAAAAACCTCTACATGTGCGGCGATATTGTGTACCAGCATTCTCTTAGATAAAATGTCGTTATTTTAAACCACTGAAGGTTTGGAATAATTAAAGCAACATTTTCTTTACTAAAATACTGGTATCCAAAAAGCCGGAGACTAGGCAGCTCCATCCAGGGCTCGAAGCAAGTAGGCATAGCTGCCAACATCTTACGCTTTTTCAGACCACAAAAATTTTATAGTAAATTTTTTCTTTTTAAATCGCCATAATCTGCCGATTAAATAAGGCAAAAATTTCTATTAAATTTTTGTGGTCTGAAAAAGCGGAAGAGTTGGCAGCTATGAGTAGGATATATTTTATTGTAGCTAGCACCATGCCTAAAACTTTATCTTCAAGATGAACGCCATTATTGCATATGCATAGCTGCCAACATGTACGGATTTTTCTTACCACTAAAATTTTATAGAAATTTTTTACTTATTTAAAAGTTAAAATTGCTTGAATTTCTGTGATTCAATTAGCTAAACTTTTCTATTAAATTTTAGTGGTACGAAAAATCCGTACAAGTTGGCAGCTATGCATATGTTAAAGAAATTTTCTCTGAATGTCATTGTTGAAGATACTGGTAAGAACAGTAACATTTCTCCTATGTCCTTCGAATACTGTGCATAACTGTCAACTTTTACTGTTTTTCTCTTACCACTAAAATGTATCAGTCAAATTTGTCAAATTTAATATCCGATACCTAACAAGTTTCAGTGATTGAGTCTCTATTTAGTTTTACAAATCACACAAAAAATATTCGTGCGTTAAAAAAATAACAGCCATGCTGTATAACTATTGCGTGTTATTGAAAATACTACAAGTGTATGTATGTATGCTATTAGAAATATGGAAGCATAAAAGAGTTAAGTATTATCTAAGGTGTATGTAGTGTCAATTAAATTAAAATCTGACTATCTGTATGTATTTCACAACTACTCCCTTTAGAATATCAAACGCAGCTCGATGACAACAGTTGATACACGCTTCATTTTCAATAGCGATTATGCCATAATGTATATCAATAACGTGTATTAATTTCACGCCGATCCGATGATATTTGCGTGAGTTAAAGTACGGAAAGGCGGCAGACAGATAGACAAACCGAATTCATAAACACTTTTCAACTATGTTATAAAGTGTTAAAAACATTTTTGTAAAATTTCTCTAACCTAGGATTCCCACTTGCCCGTTTTTTGATCACCTGTATTTCTTGAGAAAATTTTTCGTGTCAGGTTTTTACGAGATTTGCAGCAAAAATTACGTTTCTGATTGATGCCTGCAAAATTTTTAAGGAAAATATAAAAAAAAAAAGGGAGGTGGATAGATAAGGGCCATTTTTCGCCCACCAGTTCCTTGATCTGACATACATTGTTTCCATTAGCATACCTCATAACAAATAAGAAAAAATAATATCTTGAATGAGAGTTCAGTGATTGATGGGAAAAATAAAATATAGAATTAAGTAAGTATTATGTATATTAATGAACATAAACGCTATTGCCATTAATTTTAATCCATATAATCAACAGTAAACACAACACTAAATGCAAAATTAAGATAAATGGAGCTTATTAAGACTATCATTTCAATATATGAGACATCGGAAATAATCAGTTACTGAATATAATCATACAGTTTCAGACACTCTTAGCAATGCGTTTTAGATTAGTCTTCCTCCTTGATTTCTTCAGCCGAATCACTACTGGACAATGCAGTGGCGTCTTGTAGTGTATGGACATATTCATGACTTGTTTTTTTAACTACGGTTGAATTATGGCACCAGTAAGCCAGAAACCATAATACGGAAGCAACATGCGCACGGCTCCCTACGACACTTGCGCCTACTTTACATTGACTGTACCATTGTGTGATGTTGCTTCGCTCAGTTTTTTTTTACAAATATTATAGTTTTTAGCACTTGGGTGTCAAACAATAGAACTTTAGTCACAAAACGTCTCTCCTTAGCATCCTTTGTTTAAAACTGTTGTTGCTTATTTAGGAATTTATGCATTTCATTTTCGAGATTCATTTCTTGCAGAAGTTCCAAATATCCCAGAAGCATTTATGAATAATCATAACATCATCTGACTTCAGCCACTCTCTGATATATTGTACATCTTTTTTTAAATATATGTATATGTATGGTAGCGTCATTATTCTTTGAATCCGCGAAGTTCTGAAGACACTCAAAATGTAACCTGAAGTAGTGACGGACATCATAGATTTAGCCAAAGGTCTTCCTTTATGTAACGAGAAAGATAGTCTATTGAAGTAATAGTTCGCACTCTTCTGGATATAAATGTACGTGTCATCAGCAACAACTATCACAGTATCATTGTCGTCATCCGGAATAAATAATCTTCTTGCTAAAAGCCTCGTATTTTTTTCAATAACCTCTATTCTGGTAACGTGTTCCATTCCAAGGTGCAGTGGAACAAAGTTCTCAATCAAAGACTGGCTTGCATACTACACTAAAGATATTGTTCTTTTTCTTATATTGAATAATGTGGACAGAACACCATTAAGGAGACAAGTTCTAAGCTTTACAAGTAACACAGCCAAGCAAGTACGAGATGACCTCTTTTTCGAAGAACGCATTTTGGACTATATTAGTTAAAAAATATAGTTAAAATCAGACATGAATATATCCATGAGAGTATAATAATCGAACTCGGAAGCAGCGCCTGATTACCAACGGGGCACATTCCCACCAGTAAAAAGAAACAGAAAATTTTAACTCATTCAAGGCAGAAATTTTACATGAAAACGACATTCTGATAAGACAAACATTTCTTTTAAAATTTATTGGTGTATGTGTGCCCCGTTGGTAATCAGGCCCTGCTCGGAAGGTGTCCAGGTGTGTCAAAATCGAGGCTTCTCTACTTTGCTACATCTCAGATATTGTTTAACACTAGAACGCACGGATATTTTACTCAAGTTTCATAAAAATATTTTACACCAGAATTTTTATTTAAAATTGACTGATTTATTTAAGGTAAATATGCGTTTTTGAAATTTAACTTATTTTGTGAAAAAAATTCTGGCTCCTGTTGACATTTAATCATATGGTCGGAGTCGAATCGACTCCTTCCGGGCGTTCTAGTGTTAAAAGACTGAATATATTTTTCATACATTGATGTATTCTCATTTACAGGGCGTAAAACTTGCAGAGTCAATTCATTGAATACCGATCCCACAATATGAGTTTTATGCAGCATCGTTTTACCGACGAAATATAGATTCTAGTTTCTATAAAGGTTCGAGTTTGAGCTACTTTTAGTACAGTCAAGAGGCAGTTTTTACTTTTACATATAATGCAACAGGTGTTAGAATTGTGACAACGAGGTATTGATAAATGTATATTAGGTTTTTTACTTGTGGTGTCTTCGCCAGTACTCATTGACGCATAATCTCTTAATGTTACCACAGAAGAAGAAATAGCAGTATTTCGAGCCCGAAGAACATGAAATGCATATGATCTGCATTTAGAGCACAATTTAAAAACATTCTGGAGATCACAGCTTTTAGAACTATCTATCAATATAACTTTTCTGCTAGAACAGATACAGATATCACTATTTGTTTTCGCTAGGTAATACAACAATAACACTGACTTCCAGGTATTATTTATTATTAAGTTCTTCAATAAATATTTACAGCAACAGTTTTAAAACACAACATTGACATCTAAACTACGTAAATACTTTTTGAGCGCTACAAAATAAATCTGAACACGCTCCGATAGAAGTGCAACTGGTACTTGCCTATACACCCACGAAATATTTTTCTCTAATAGGTAGAAGCGAAGTCTGAACAAAAATAAAATAATCCTCATATAAAAGCTTATAAAGAGTAGTATCGTTACAAGTCAAAATTAATTTGTTTCATGGAGCACTTCTTAAAAAAATATATTTCAAAGATACAAGAAACGACAAAAATGTAGGAAAAATCCACAACACTCTATTTTCGGGCTATAATTTCTATGACTTACTATTTTATTTATCACGCAAATCTTATATTAAACAAAAATACATATCTTTAAGTATACAAGGACACTGAACAATTATCTGAATCCGAAACTTTTTATTTTTCGCGTATATGATGGGTGAAAAATAGACCTTATCAACCCACCTCCTTTGTTTTAGAAAAAAGTGGTAGTCAAAAAACAGACCGAGTGAGAAATGTATAATCTGTGATTTTTTTAAAAACTGCCTAAAAATGCACTCGTCAGAAAGTCCACTCTCCAATGGCCGCCTCCCTTCCTTTCTTATAAAGGCATTCTACTACAGTTCATCAAAATCACGTAATTTGCAAATTTGTATTTTCAAAACTCTCAATTGATTTACATTATAAATAGGATATTTTGCCTTTAGTAAGAAATTTAAGAAAATTATTATTATGAATATTCTAAATTCAAAAGTAAATTGGATTTCTTTCTTTCCCCAGAAAATGAAAAAAATCCACATAATGAAAATGCATAAGTGTGGAGTATTCAGCATAGAGCTAATTTAAAAACTAAAATATATTTATCAGTCTAATCTTTTTCACGCATTAATAAAGTCTGCCAATATAGCAGTTTTTTCTTAATAGAGACACATTAGTTTCTTTAGTTTCAAAGATTTTCTTGTATCATTGGGCAGAAAAGACAAAAATTTACTGAATATAAAAATTTAAACTTTACTATATTTAATTAAGATGATTACTTTAAAAAGCATATACAATAACAATTAATTTCTGTTATAAATTACTAGCAGACCCACCCGGCGTTGCTCGGGCCCGTGATGAACGAACCTCAAATTTGTATGATTTTGTACCTTTAATTCCCTTTTGTCTGAATTTATATTTTTAAATATAAAAAATCGCAAGAAAAATATTAAATTGAAGATGCGTACTATTTTTCGTAAGTTGATTTTGGAGTCTATGCGTACTGAAAGCGAGCGGAACTGCAACAAAACACTCAGGTTTTTGCTGGTCTCGTGGACATTTTCAGACATTTTGTTTTGTAAAAAATATTTCTTCCCCTCCGAACGTTTCAAATTTTTTATAGGAGATGTAAATCTGATCTGTTTAGATGCTTCGATAAACATTGTGTTAAAATAAGGACGTTGACTAAAATAATAAATTAAGAAATTTGCTTAATTTACTATTCGAAAATAATGGGTAGTGCAACCCTCCACCGACAGGGAACGCAATATTTTCTATACAAATAATAATCTCCGAAACAGTGTGTCAAAGGGCTGTTATGACTTACGTGAAAATTTCAAGTCGATCGGTTAGTTCGTTTTCCAAATTTTAACAAATTCGCGTTCATTCTCTATTTAAAAAAAAGAGTTTCTTTTTCTTTTTTAAAGTCGATTTTTTTCAATGTCGAACAAAAAGTTCTGAATCATTTTTTAAAATTTACATACTTTTAATTAGTCTACAAATACAGGCCAAGAAGCTAAAGTTTAAAATCTGTAAATGCTGTATTTATGAAATTTTGGTTTAAATTTGAACTCCCATTAAAATTTTACCCTATGGTTTTTATCTACTGTCCAAAATAAAAGTAGGTGTTTTTCAAAGCAGAGATAATGTCTGTAACTTTTAATAAGTAGCATATATCTCATGACTCCCTCAAAAAACGGCATATAAAAAGTCAGAAACACTAATTTTTTAAAAAGAAATCTAGAGCTCCTCCCTCCCACCCTGGAATTTCACTCACCATTCTTTTTTACACTTTATCTTTTGTATTGTAAGCGTTCGTAAAGCTTCAAACAGATCACCATGCTAGGTTTTCTAATTTTAACAAAATCTCTTTATGTTAGTTCCACATTCCACCACCACGGAGCGCACTCTATTCTTAAGAATAACTCCTTTACACAACCTATCAGTAGATATGTTACTCGAGGAGGTGACGGTCTTCAGCAAGAATTTAAGATATTTGTTGAAATTACTATTCGGAAATAGTGGTAACTTAACTTTTGTCACATTTATATGTACTAAGTAGCATGTATCTGAGGACTCCGTCAAAAAACCGCAACTGAAACGGTATGAAATGCAAAGGTAAAAAAAGAGAAATATTTCGCCCCTACTCTCCCCCCACCCACCTGCCCGAAATTTCACTCGCCATTTTTTATAAACTTTTTCTAGTGTGTTATTAACTATCTTAAAGTTTCAAGCAGATCGCTTTGTCAGATTTCCTACTTTAAATGAAATCGCGATCTCTTAGTTCCACTTTCCACCACCAGGGAGCGCACTGTATTTTAAACAAAACTGTATCTGAACATAATTCCGTTTCACAACCTATCAGTAGATATGTTATTCGAGGGGGTGGAGGTCTTAATCAAGAAATTAAGATATTTTTTAAATTACTATTCGGAAATAGTGGTAACAAACTTTTGACATTTTTATATTTAATAAGACTCAATCTCAGGACTTCGTCAAAAAAACGCACCGGAAATGGTAAGAAATGCAAAAGTTAAAAAAAAAGAAATCTACCGCTCCTCCTCCTCTCCCCACCTTCCCAAAATTTCACGCGCTATTCTTATATAAACTTTTTCTAATGTGTTATAAACTATCTTGAAGTTTCAAACAGATCGCCTTGTTAGATTCCCTACTTTAAATGAAATCGCAGTCTGTTAGTTCTACATTCCACTACCAGGGAGCGCACTCTATTCTTAGCAAAAGCGTATATGAACGAAACCTCTTCACGCAACCTACCCGTAGATACATGGATGGGGGCGCGGTCTTAACCAAGAATTTAAGATATTTCCTGAAATTACTTTTCAAAAACAGTGCTATCAAGACTTCTGAAATTTTTCACTCGAATAAGTAACATTTATGCTGTATTTTTACAAATCGCACACCGTTCTGAAGAATACTACAATAAAACATAACGTGACTACTGTTTAAAATAACCATATAAAAAAATAAACCAATTAGTGAAATTAGCGCCCCCCCCCCCCCACTCATAAATTAAGGGTGCAAAAAGTTCTGTACGAACATCCGACATGAGTTCCCACTCCCTGCGGCACTGTATAGTAGGCCGGCGATAAATTCGGAACATTTTTCTGTATTTAAAACATAAAAGAGAGCAATTAAAAAATGCATTTAAAAATATCTTTAAAAAAACACTTCTGAAAAAAAAAATCACTATCAGTATCAAAAATGAGAAATTAAATTCTATTAAAACTGTTGCTACCAGCTACAGCAGCAGGAAGCATTAGAATGCAAGGACGTATTGTTGCCAATTTCTAATTTCTAGTAGTAAAAGAGCCAGTAAGGAGTATTCTAATCTTTTATTTAACGTTTAAAAAACACATTTCTTGCTATCTAAATAAATCAGCATCAAACAGGCACCTCCAATTTTCCTTAAACCAACCAAAATCGCCGATTTTTTTAGCAGATATTACCTCTCAACCAATCAAAGTAGAAAAAAAAACAGAAAACAGTGTGGCAAACAAAAAGCATGCCAGGTTGTCAAGGTGGTTCCTAGGTTGTGACGTCATTTGAAACTAATCCCTTCTCTTAAACGCTCATTAATATTAAATATGTTTTCAAAGCATGTGTTTCACTTTCATGCTAAAATTTAATGTTTAGTTGAAAAAAACAGTCACTCTTGAAACATTAAGCACTTAAATTGGTTTATTTAATTGTATCCCGGTTTACTTAATTATTTCTGCGAAAGCTTTATACAGCCAACTAACCGAAAGCAAGCGGAAACAAAGGAACGTATTTTTGATGAGCTATGCTTTATGAAACAACCAACCGAAAGTAATCTGAGGGAAAAAAAGGCGTACTTTTGATGAGAGTGATGTCCGAATATTAATTAATTACTCAGCTAATAATTAGAATATTAAAATTCTGAGGATATGGTGCATTAGAAGAGGCCTTGGACTCTTTTAAAAAAAATTTTGAACCTCGTACGCGCCGTAGATCTTGCTAGCCATCACACACAGACAGACAGACACATAGACAGAGCGATTTGTTCTTTTATTAGTATAGATTATTTTAAAACTGTGTTTTATCTGTCAAAATTCTAGAAGGAAATTTGCCTAATTCAACCTTTTCCTACTGAATTAGAAACCGGGAATTAGAACTACTACTAACCAGAAATTCAATCCAATCAAAATATAGAATGTTAAATATCACAGTTTTTTTTTTTTATTATTATTTAAAACATTTCATTAAGTCCACTCTTTTAAAAGTCATAAACCGATTCAAAATTTTAAAATTTTGTCCTCTCTTATTTAGTTTACAAAATAAATTTCATAAATTTTTTAACTATATTTTACTTTTAAAATTCTTGACAGAAATATTCCTTAGTCTACTTTTCATACTAATTAAGATTTTAACATCGATATTAATTTTAATAACATCAACTTCTAAATTAGAACCACTAACAAAACTTTTAAAAACGTTTATTCCCATAATCATGAGATCACCTTAACTAAAAACCTTGAATAAGTGATATGCATTTATATGTAATTACTTCGTTTACGCCATTTCCTAATTCTGAAGATCAACCCGTTTTTTCTTCTTTTCCTAACAACTTTCCGAATTTAATAACTTGTTTTGAATTATTATCAACGCCACTGGCTCTGTAAACTCTATTAAAACTTTGTTGAATGCAGGAATGATTATAATACTTCAAGCCCTAGCGATGTAATGATAAATTATAGATAAGTACAATTTTATTGAGAGTTACTAGTTTGCATTCTGTTAATTTATTTTTTATATTTATTTTTTTCGCTAAATTTATGAAGGCGTGTTTGAAAATCTTAAAATTTCTAAAAAAATCTAGGGCCCACCTTGGCTGAGTGGTCAAGGCATCACACTCCTAATCGCTTGTGAGTGTAGGTGGGGTGCGGGTTCGAATCCCGCTGGCTCCGTTGCACACTCTTTGTGGGGCTTCCGGCTGTCTTCCTCTGTGTTGTAAATTTCCGTGTGTGTGCTTTCTCGTCCCTGTATGCATTGACGATGACTTATAAGCGGGTGCTTGACGCCAAGCACACAGGTCAGATGTATGTTAATAATAAAAATTTTAAAAATAAGATTTTTTTTTTTTTTTTAGAGTAAGTCGTAGTCAAAATACGGACCGAGTGGCAGGACTGTGCCTCAACCAACGGTATACAAGGCCAGTTAATGACTTTTAAAACGTCACACGGTGTGGATCATCTTTAGACAACGAATGGCACAAAACGATTGGCGCGCCGCTTTGTACCAATCACCGAGTAAAGATGATTCACTCTGTGTGACGTTCTAAATTTCAGGAATTAGCCTTGTATGTCATTGTTCGCGGCTGTACAACCTGTAATTTTTAAAAGACTGTCTAAAAATACACTCGACTCGTCAGAAAATTCACTCGCCAGTAGCGGTTAGACTGATGTAACCCCCCTCTCTCCCCTGCTTATAAAGGCATTCTACTATATTTGTATGAAAATCACGTAACTTGCAAATTTCAATTTCCGTAATTCTGAATTAATTTACTTTATAAATATAATTTTTTGCTCATCGTTAGAAATTTAATAAAATTATTATTTTCTAAATTTAATGTTAAATTGGATCCCCCCCCCCCCCCAGAAAAAAATGGAAAGAGCTCATGCAATGAAAATGCATAAGTATGGATTATTCAGCATGGAGCTAATTTAAAAACTAAAATGTATTTATTAATTTAATCTTTTACCCGCATAAATAAATTCTGCCGATACAGCAGCTTTTTATTTTTTCTTCACTTACGAATACAGGCATATTAGAATCTTTACTTTAAAATATTTTTCTTCATGAACTACATTAATGCTTCGATATTAATTTTAATAACGTCAACTTCGAAATTAGATCCGCTAATAAAACTTCGAATACTTTTATTACCATAATCATGAGATGACTTTAACTAAAAACCTTGAATAAGTGATATGCATTTATATTTAATTACTCTGTTTGCGCCATTTTCTAATTCTGAAGATTAACACGCTTTTTCTTCTTTTTCCTAACAACTTTCCGCATTTAACACCTTGTTTTGAATTATTATCAACCCCATTGGATCCGTAAACTCTATTAAAACTTTCTTGAATGCACGAGTGTTTATAATACTTCAAACCCTAGCGGTGTAATGAAAATTTATAGATTATAGCAATTTCTTTAAGAGTTACTTGTTTGCATAGTATAAATTTATTTTTTTATATTTATTTTGTTCGTCAAATTTCTGGAGACGGGTCTGACAGACTGCAAATTTTGTAGGTAAAATCTAAAAGGTTTTTTTTTTTTTTTTTTTTTTTTTTTTTTAAAGAAATAGGGGCAGTCAAAATATGAACCGAGTGGCATGGCTGTATAACCTGTAATTTTTAAAAGACTGCCTAAAAATGCACACTACTTGTCAGAAAATCAATTCGTCAACGGTTGGCAATTAGACTGGTGTAACTCACCTTCCCTGCTTATAAAGGCATTCTACTATATTTGAATCAAAGTCACAAAGTTTGCAAATTTCAATTTCCGTAATTCTCAATTCATTTACATTATAAATATGGTTTTTTGCTTATAGTAATAAATTTATTAAAATTATTATTATAAATTTTCTAAATTTAAAATTAAATTAGATTATCCCCTCCCTTCCCCCCCCCCCCAAAAAAAATAATATCGTTATTTTACAGATGCTTCGGTGGGCCGTAGCCAATAAAAGGTTGAGAAACACTGGCCAAGAGCTAATTTTAAAACTAAACTACATTTATCAATTTAACCTTTTTCACGCATAAATAAAATCTGCTTATATAGCAAATTTAGCTCACAGGCTATCAAAGCCTGAGAGCTGTGCCTGCTAATTTTTCTGTATGCAGGTTCCGTATGCACGTACGTACGTAACGCAATAATTCTTAAAAGAAATATCAGAATTGCTTCATTTTTTTTTTTGTTTTCTTTTAGGTTCATTCTGATAAGACGCTCCCCTGATTGGTTTTTAGGATTCATTGGTTAAGTATAAAGGTAGGAACGGGGGGGGGGGGCACATTCCTCCCTAAATTTAGATAAATGGGTTTTTCATGCAGAATCATCCGATTTCCTTAAAATTTGGTATACAGGTTTATTCTGATAAGGTGCTCCCCTCATTAGATTTGGAGGTTGATTGGCTAAGTGTAAAAAGGGTCGGGGGCAGGGGCGGCTAATCTTCCCTTAATCCCTTAATTCTCGTTCCCGTCATATTCACGGGCCGTGTCTTTTTTTTTTCAGATTATTCAGATTTGTTTGATTACCACCAGTTTTATAGAACAGTGTAGTTGGCTTTATCGTGGTGTCGTTTTACCTATCATTAAAAAAGGAGAGCATTTCTTTTTCAAAAAAGTGGTGCCAATAAGCAATTTGAATTTTTTAACCGTAATTTAATGCGACCGTTAAGGGGTTAATTTAGTTTTCGAGGGACATTATTCTTTGAAATAAGAGTATAATATACAATTAGCGTGAATAGCCTGTGAGCTTAATGCCATCAGTTTATCTGGGCACTTTTCTTTTTTATTTATTTTTATTCCAATTACTAATAAAGACACATTAGCTTCTATACTTTCAAATATTTTCCTTTATCAACCACATTAATGTTTCAATATTAATTTTAATAACATCAACTTTGTTGAAATTAGAGAGGCTAACAAAACTTTTAAAAACTTTTATTCGCATAATCATGAGATCACTTTAACTACAAACTTCGAATAAGTGATATGCATTTATATTTAATTACTTTGTTTACGCCATTTTCAAATTCTGAAGATTAACTTGCTCTTTTTTCTTCTTCCTAACAATTTTCCGCATTTAATAACTTGTTTTGAATTATTACCAACGTCGCAGCCTCCGTAAACTCTATTAAAACTTTGTTAAGTGCAGGAATGATTACAATACTTCAAGCCCTATCGGTGTAATGACAAATTATAGACAAGTACAATTTCTTTGAGATTTACTAGTTTGCATGCTATTAATGTATTTTTAAATATTTATTTTGTTCGCCAAATTTATGCAGGCGTGTCGGATATTTTTGCAGTTAAATTATTTTCGTATTTAGAGTCAGAATTGCAAGTTTGGCCTTTTTAATAATTCCGAAATTTCGATTTATTACCAGAAATTTGTGCATTATTTAATGACATATATTTTCTAATTACACAAAGTAAGGGTTTCTACAGTGCTCAGCAAAAGTTTAGACAATGATCGATTATGCTTCTGTGCTGGGAAGAATGTAACGAATTGTTGTAACTCAACTGTCATATATTACTGGGGACTTATCTTTCATACCAAAATAATAAATTTTAATTTATACACTTTACATAATATATAATGACAAAAAAAAAACAAAAAAAAAATTTAACATTGTGGCAAAAGTATAGACAATTTGTCTGTTAACAGAAAAATATCCATAAATTAAAATCGAACTGCACCTACATTGATCGCTATTAATGCAAAAATGTGACTTCCCATCGAAGAAACTAAACCCTGCATTACTTGGGGGTCTATTTCGTACCAAACACGTTCAACAGCTGATCGAAGTTCATCTATAGTGGAGTATTGTCAAAAAATTGCATAAACCGTATGCAATATGATGCCACAAAAGTTTTCGATTGGGTTCAGATCAGGGCTACACGCGGGCCTGTCGATAACAGTAATATTTTGAGAGTTAAACCAATTTTTTTATTTGTATACAACATCAACAGACGCATTATCTTGCTCAAATACATACTTTGGAAGAGCTAAAATTTCACTAAATGGCTGTAAATAGTTTTCCAATGTATGTATGTAGTCTTACGCTGCTTGGCGACCATTGAGAAACTCCAGAGATACCTTAGAATTAAAACAAAGTGAGGCCCAAATCATTAACTCTTTCGAGAGCAATGTCCTTAAAAGTGACACATAATTTTAATTCCAAAACTGACGGACTACACCAAGAAGATTTAATTAAAATTTTCCTTTTGTTATGTACGTGAAAATAATCAAGTTCATATTTTCTAATAAATTCGTCTGTATATTCTGGTATCAGTCTATTATTTCATTAGTTTTATAAACAGAATTACTCCGCGACGGAAAGGGGTCAATTTGTTGTGAGATTTCAAGGCTGGTTGTTTTATCATTTTCATATAAACTATTGTACATCTTTCTTTAAGTCATCTACGAAAGTATCCGTTCACACGGAAAGCTCTGACTCACTTTTAATGCGATTAGCAGTCATCATTTGTCTGGATGCCAGTTTATGGATCCTTCTATAATCTCGTTTTCTGGCAACACGAGGCCTTCCAGATTTATGTTTTGCTTTGAAAGAGTCACCCATAGACAGTACTTAATAGACAGACTTCTTTGGACGATTCAAAGTAGCTGAAATTTCTGCAACAGTCGTCCCTTTCGATTTCAGCTTCCTTGCTTTAATTACTTCATCTTGCTGAAAATTTCTAGCTCGCGGCACCTTCATTAACCGATACTATCGTGAGGTGCACTTAAATACTTCATGCATGTGACGTCATAAATTTGAAATTTGCGTTTTTCAGTGAACAGTTGCCAAAAATTCACAAAAGTGTCTAAACTTTTGCAATATGCACATTTCACTTTTTAAAGTTAAATGAAATAATATCCAACATTAAAACCGTTATTTCTGTCCTAAAACATTTAAAATATATTTAAAAATAATTACAGCCATTTGTATAACCCAAGTGTTCGTATTTTTTATTTAAAGGTTAAAAGTCACCAGTGTCTAAACTTTTGCTGAGGACTGTATTAGTTCATATTATTAAATTAGTGCATACCACGAATAAAGAGGAATTATGTACTAAAAATAGTGAAGCTTCAACTGTAACCGGTTCAGCATGTGTTAACTACTGATGAGGAAAATTGTACCAGTAAATTTGAATATAATTTTCCTCCTTATTGAAACGCCTTATTCATGAAATATTTTTCTCATAGTTATGAAAATATATCTAATCGTTTTTACTGGTGGAAGTTAGGCCATGCGCTTCTGCCATATTGTGTCAAAATAAATAATCATTCTGTCGCTGCTAGTGAATTTGATTGCCGCCGCGCGGACACAAACTTACAGTAGTACATTTGAATAAAAATTTCCGCCTTATTTAAACGCTTTTTTCATGTTGTCATTGCAATCCTCTCCGGCTTCTCGATTTTCAGGCTTTCTGATTCGTCGCCTTTCTGCAATCTCATTGGTTTTTAAAGTCCGCCGTCAAAGCCGTCATTTAAACCCGTTAATTCCCGCTCCCGTCATATTCTCGTTCTGCGTCTTTTACTCAGATTGTTTCACTCCCACCAGTTTTATAAAATAGTGAAATTGGCTATATTTTAGTATGGATTTACCTGTCATTAAATAAGGTGAATATTTCTTTTTCATAAAAGTGGTGCCAATAAGCAATTTGAATTATTTAACCGCAATTTAATTCGAGCGTGAAGGGGTTAAAGCCTGTATTACAGCTTTTCTTTCTTTTTTTTTCGGTTGTTTTATATTTTTAAGATACTATTTTTTTTAAATTTAAGTTATTATTTTTGATGATATAATTTATATAAATAAAAATGTATTACTTTGGGGCCCTTTGTTTTTTCCTCCCATACCCTCAGTTTACTGGCCGTACCAGTTACAATGCTCCAGAATTTGTTTGTTTTTTCAAGTTCTAATCAAATTGCTCAACATGTAAATATCAAGACCACCTGATTTATCTCCATCAACGGAAGGTGACTGAGGGTTACACTTACGTAGGAAATGCAGAATAATCTGCATTGGTTGTCAAAACATTACTTCTCAGGAAAAAGGCAAAGATTTATTTTCAGTTTTAGCTGGTGGAAGTTTGCCTTGAAGTTCCTCGGGCTTTGATATAAACTAGAGAACCTACAACTTAGTAAGTTGTAGGTTATATAATGTAAACAGACAACAGCCGCCATCTTATGACTAGTCGCCGCACCTTGAATACTAGGTCTGAACGCTGACACAAAAATGGTGGCTTCCGAGGGCGGATTTTTTTTAAACGTATGCAGGATTCCTTAAATTTAGACATCAGTATTTTATAAAAGATTTCTTTGACTTGTCTAATCTCAGGAAAATAAAGATGAGAAAACTTAAAAATAAATTATTGGTAGGGATATTTAAGGGACCGTACACACAGTAAAAAAAAAAAAAAAAAAAAAAAAAAAAAAAAAAAAAAAAATCCGCAGCCGCCATTTTTGTGTCAGGCTCGTTCCTAGTATTCAGGGGACGGTGGAGTAGTGATGGGCAGAATGAATGATTTTACTATTCGAATGAATCGTTCGGGCATGCGCAAAAACATAATTTCCAACTTTTGCATATATTTTTAATCAATTAACGGAAAAGTTGTAAAAATAAACGAAACAAAAGCATTATTCTCCGCCTCTATGACTTGTTTAATCAATTATCTTCAGAAAATTTAAAGATAATAGGAAAATTTTCACTTTATGGAGTTCTTAAGTTAATTCTAATTAAAAATTGAAACATCCTTTTTCGATACAAAGTTTGTGGTAGAAAATTAATTTGTTTTTAAAATGGGGGGGGGGGTGCTGGCAACTATGTTTTTGTGCATTCCCGAATGATTCATTTGAAATAGTAAAATTATTCATCCGGCCCATTACTACTTGTAACTAAATCCTCAGTTACTTTACCAGTAACCGGTAGACACTAAACTATCTTTCTCGTCTTCTTTATTCATAGCTCCATGTGCATCGTATCTCCAGTCCAAGAGGTCGTGCTTCTATGTTTCTTTGTTCAATATTTCCATAATACATATACAGTAGAGCGCCGATTATCCGAACATGTCGGGACCGACCCTAGTTCAGATAAGCAAAAGTTTGGATAAATGCACAGACAATTTAAGGGATGTTCCCGACTATACTGAAACCTTCACACTTTATCCAGGGTTAGGGCTGGCAGCACTAAGTGCTAGCGTGTTTAAAAACTGTTTTTACTTTTTTATCATTTAAAATTTTCTTTTTCTCTTTTTATCATGTTCTGAACTCCAGAGATCATAATTTAAGCATAAAAGCATGCGATTGTTGCTTACTTCAAAGAAGACGTTCTTTCCAATACTGCCCTATCTCGAATTCTTCTT
This sequence comes from Maratus speciosus, assembly GCA_963932465.1. Lineage (NCBI taxonomy): Eukaryota > Metazoa > Arthropoda > Arachnida > Araneae > Salticidae > Maratus > Maratus speciosus. Next base: position 202,625,183 of record OZ010794.1, on the reverse strand, counting down.
AACCCCTTCGGGATGGGAGCCTTTTGCGAAATTTTTAATCTTTTGTCACCGTTTTTTAAAAACAGAAATTTGTGCCTTCTTGAATCGAGAAAATATGCTGATTTAATAAGGCAAATTTTACAGTAAAATTTTACTGGTGAGGAAAAACAAGGATTCTGAGCGCTTTATGCGGCACGTATACGTGTCGCTCGTCCCCAAGGAGTTAAACCCCCCTCACTGACAAGCCCGTGTTGATACGTTCACTAAGCTGCAGGTTTCACTGCAATACAAGCAATATTTAAAGTAATATAATTCTATTGATTTAATGTATTTTTAATACATTGAACAATGATTAATACTTCCAAGGATTGCATTCACATTCGTTATTAAGTTTTTTTATAAAATGTTCAAATAATCATTTTTTTTTAGCCTTTAAAGCAAAATGCAGAGAAAACAACATTACAATTTTGCCCTTTTCCAAGACAGTCGGAGGGTTAAATATGTTAGTGGAATAGGATGAGAGTTCTGCCGTTCGAGCCATTTGATAGCTGTTTCCAAACATTCAAACGCTTCGTTATGGGATGGACCACGAGCCGTTAATTCCCAAATTGGCTCATCCGATCTCAGCAATCTTATCCTTTGTTAATATTAATATTTTGGATTACTTTACTGTGATTTTGATCAAATTTAACAAAATAAATCAATTTAAGTAATTATAATTGCATTCTATTTTACATTACACTACTTCATAAGAAAATAAATATAATTATCTACTATATAAATATCAGTTTTAGCCAATCAGATTGCTGGGCTCGGTTGAGCCAATTTGGGAATTAACGGCTCGTGGATGGACCTGGGTCATTTTCAGAGAATTTGTTTTCATTTCTTCAATTTCTTTTTCATCTTAAATCTCATCAACAATCTCATCATTAAAAAAAAAAAATTGAGAGAAATAGGCTGATCGGATAAATAGAAGTTCGGTTATTTATTTTTTTTTTTTTTTGAGAGAAATAGGCTGTTCGGATAATTGAAAGTTCGTTTAATTGGAGTTCGGGTAATCGACGCTCTTCTGTAGTTCTCGAGAGGGAACTGTATACATGCTAGCTTTTCACATGCGATTTTGAAATGTGATCAACTTTGACTTATTACAAGTACAGTAGAGCGACGATTATCCGAACAAGTCGGGACTGATCCTAGTTCGGATAAGCAAAAGTTCGGATAAATGGACAAACAATTTGAGCGATGTTCCTGGCTATACTAAAACCTTCACACTTTATCGAGGCCTAGGACTGGCAGCAACAGTTAGTGCTAGCGTGTTTAAAACTTTTTTTTTCCTTTTTTATCATTTAAAATTTTCTTTTTCTCTTTTTATCATTTTCTGAACTCCAGAAATTATAATTTAAGCTAAAAAGCTTTCGATTGTCGCTTGCTTCAAAGAAGACATTCTTTTCAATGCTGCCATATTTCGAATTCTTCTTAAATACATTAGTTGAATAGGATCAGCGTTCTTCTGCCGTTCGAGCCACTTCATAGCTGTTTCCAAACATTCAAAGGCTTCGTTATGTGATGGACCTGGATCATTTTCAGAGCATTCGTTTTCATTTTCTTTCATTTCACCCCCTTTCCCCAATCCTTTTATTCTCTTGTTACGTCTCCCAACGATACACTAATCGAGGATTCGATTTCGCATGAAAAACTAGTTGGATGTGCCAATCCCAAAACTTTCTTCTATCTCATGTCAATATTTCAGTAAAATTAGTTTTATTAGTATTTTTATTAGAATTAAACATAACTTCATACACTTTTCGATGGTACAATATTGAAAATTGCACAAAAATCGCTTTTGCAACGCCCCCTTCGGCGGATTTTTTTCAAATTTAGGGAGGACCTTCTTGCCATGGCCAAAAACATACAAAAAAAAAAATTGGTCCAATTCTATGCATAACTTCATACACTTTTCGGTGGTACAATAATCAAAATGCAGAAAAATCGCTATTACAGAGCCCCCTACTGGTGGATTTTTTCCAAATTAATGGAGGACCTGCTTGCCATAGCCAAAACCTTAAAAAAAAATTTGGTTCAATTCTATGCATAACTTCATACAATTTTTGATGTTACAATGGCGACATACGGACACACGGACAGACAGATATTTTCTATAAACATGTTTTTTAGGATCTCTGACCCCTAAAACGTGTAAACCCGTCGAAAACAGGAAGTGGAAAAAAAATTCGATTACAATACTTTCTTCTATTGAAGATAGAAGATTGCATAAAAATGAGAGAAATGGGGTGATTGGATAATTGGAAGTTCGGTTTAAAAAAATTTTTGAGAGAAATAGGCTGTTCGGATAATTGGAAGTTCGGTTAAAAAAATTGAGAGAAATAGGCTGTTCGGATAATTGGAAGTTCGGTTAATTGGAGTTCCGATAATCGTCGCTCTACTGTATCTCGAAATTAACTGCTAATAATATTCTCTATTATCTCTTTCATTTTTTACATATTATAGCTGTTGAAATTAACGTTTCAAACAAAAGCGTTATTCCTTTTTAATAAGTGAAAAATCACGATTTTCATAAAACAAAGCAATTACTTTGACAACTATTGGGTCGTTCGTAAAGTCGTGTCCATTTGGGAAAATCAATTCGTAATACAAAATTCTGCCCAGCAATTATTAGACATAAGATATTGGAATCAATGTCTAATAATTAAGTGATAGAATTTTCCGGTACGAAGTGATTTTCCCAAACGGACACGACTTTCCGAACAACCCAATAATTACTAATTCCTAAATGTCTTTCTGACGACTTTACCCAGTGTTGTCAGATTCATGGAACTATTAATAACGAGGAACTGACATATCCATAAAATAGTGAAGCCTCAACTGTAACCGCTATCGCAGGGGTTGTTTACCGCCGGTGGAAACTTCCACCAGTAAATTTATATAGAATTTTTCTGCTTATTTATACGCCTTATTATTGCAAACATTCAGTCATAAAAAAATAGTAAAAACAGATTTTCATTTTTACTGGTAGCAGTTTACTTTGGCGGTAGCAGGGGTGGAAAATTGGCGCAGAGGAGGAGCCTATTGACACCACTAAATTTGAGTAGTATTTTTCGGCATATTTAATGACAGCATTTCTGAGTTTTTATTAAGGTGAAGCATACTATAAAATATTAGTGGTGTCAATAGGCTCCTCCTCTGCGCCAATTTTCCACTACTGCGTTTCCGCAATCTTGTGACAACCAGGGAAACAAATTGACAGTTTTAGAATGAAAACTGACACCAGTAAGAACAAATAGAAATTTTGGCCACATTTATGAGAAAAAAAAAAATTCCATGAATAAGACGTTTAAATAAGACGAAATTTTCTATTAAATTTTACTGGTGGGATGTTTGCCCCGGCGATAATAAGAAACTGAAGATACGATTAAAAAAAAACAGCCTCCATTTTGTGACAACCTCCTCAGCTACTTCACTCGCAATTGACAGACAGTACACTATATGTCTCCTCCTCCTTATTCATAACTCCATTGTCAGATTGGGAACTTTTTTAAAATAGTATAATTCGCGTAATTTTTCAGACATTTTAATCTATTTTTAAATACGCCGAATATTTCTATTTAAAAAAGTGGTGACAGTCAACAATCTGGGGACAAAAAAAGTCCCCAATCTGGCAACACTGCCTTAACCTCTTAACGGTCGCGTTAAATTGCGGTTTAGAAGTTCAAATTGCTTATTTGCACCACTTTTTTTAAAAAGAAATATTCACGTTATTTAATGACAGGTAAAATGATACCGTAATAAAACCAATTACACTACTATTTTATAAATCTGATAGTAATCAAATAATCTAAATAAAAGTCACAACCCGTGAATATCACGGGAGCGACAATTAACCCTCCGTCTACCAGACGGGTCCATTGGACTCGACAGGTACATACAAAATATTCATTTAAACCAGAAATTTCTTTAAAATAAACTAAGTATATAAACCAGACAAAAATAAGGTAAATAAATAAGTTAAATAGTTTTAAATAAAAATTCTGGTGTAGAACGTTTTATTAAAACTTGAATAAAATTCCCGGTAGATCTAGGGTTAAGGGGTTAAAGAAAGGTCGCTAGAGATATTTATGGATATTTTTCCTTTTTAAATATTTAGAAAGTCTTTGTTGAGCTTTAAATTTATATTTTCTTTAGTCTAGGCTTTTAACGATAAAATCAATAATAAGATTTATTGACTGAGATTAACGATAAAAATCGGTAAAATTATAAATTTATTAATTTTACTACGTAACGCGAAAACTTATTTTAATAAGTGAAAATGCGGAATCTCATTTAAATAAAGCAATCTGTTTGACAACTGATAATTACAAATTTCTAGATTGCAAAATGCTTAATTCTTGCTGCATTGATGATATTTTAAAGTACCATAAAACGTTCTTTTAAAAAATTAATTGAACATATGTTATAGACCTATGTCTATAACACAATGTTATAGATACTTTACTTTTTTGTTTGTTTTTTACTTTTTTTACTTTTAAATAATATATGAGAACGGTTTTTTTTAATGAGTGAAATATCAAAGATCTGTAAAACAAAGAAAATCGTTGAGTGCAAATTCAGACCGATTGTTTGCAAATGTATTTCTCATTTGTTTTAACCCCTTGAAGGGCGGTGATGCCGTCACGGCATCACATAATTTTAATCCTCATTTACCACATTGGCACCCGAATTTTTGAATGAAAATTTCACTTTTATTAAGTACGCGAAAATAATCTTGTACTTGTTTACAAATAAATTTTCTTGTAAATACTGGTGTCAGTCAATTATTTCAACATTTTGTGAATACAAGTACCTTGCCCCTGAAAGGGTTAAAGCAGGGGTGTCAAACTGTGGCCCGTCGGATAACACTAAAATTTTATAGTTATCTTTGCCTTATCTAATCGTCGAATTTCTGCGATTCAACTTGTAGACAATTTCTTTAAAATTTTAGTGGTATTCGGCGGGCCACAGTTTGACACCCCTGGGTTAAAGGGAAACTTTGTAGAGAGATAACATTGCTTCTCCCTTAACACTAGAAGGAAATTAAGGGGTCATTTTGAACCACAGTTGCCAGATTGGGGCAAAGCGATATAAGTAAGCGTACAAACTTAATACTGGAATCGGGCGTAAATTAACACAGTTGCGCCATCTTGTGGACGGGGTGATAATCCACATACGCGGGCTTTTAGTGTGACGTCATATATGACAGGATGCGCACATTTTCTAAATACTTAATCATTCATGGAACTGAATTTTGTTTACCACATTTATTGCAAAAATTATGGCGTAGCGAGAGGGACATCCAGATGCACTTAGCACCGCTAAGTTTTTTCCGCTTCTCGAAATCATTTCAGTTATTAATCAAGGTGAAAAAACTTTACAATTTTAGTGGTGTGAAGTAAGAAAACAGTTAGACATCTTCCTGTAGTTTAACCTCCTCCGCTACGTGGCATGCGACCTTGATTGATGTGACCTCGCCTTTAATCTTGCGGATACTTCTCCCATTTAAGATAGGACGCTTACTTATATCGCTTTGGATTGGGTTTTTTTTGTCCTTAAATTCTTGATTCACCACTTTTTTTAAATAGAAAATAGGCCTATTAAAAATTTGATTAAAAAGTCTGAAGAATAGGGCGAATTATTATACTATTTTTAAAGAGTGGTGGCAATCAAATAATCTGAATTAAAAAAGTTCCCAATCTCACAACCTTGTTTTGAACCCTACCATATGAATATATTTCGGCCCGAACCAGAAATTTCTTTCTAAAATAAGTTTCAAAGGTACAAAGACCAGGTACTGAACTGGTGAGCATTATTGAGGGATTTCCTTGCTGAGATCAGCTTAACACCCAGACTATCAATGAAATTTCTTACTTATAAGTGAGCCATTGGGATAAATAAAACTGTAGTTTAAAACTGCTAGAAAAAAACGCCCGAAGAATTAAAGGTAAAAAATATTGGAAAATATAAAAGATAAAAATCAAGTTTAAACTTAAGTCAAGTAAGTTAAATTATAGTAATTTTAATAAATGGTATAACTGTTGTTACAAAACTACTATATATAAAGAAAAAGATGTAAAAAGAAATAAAAGTTAGCACTGTTCAGTAGGGTGGGCCGAAAAAAACTTTTTTTTTGATTTACGATGATGGGTAGTGCGGAAAAGTGGCCACTAGTGGCACCAAGTTCACACAAAAAATTTGAGATTTTTAGGACAATTCCTATATTTGCCGCTTTTGGCATGAAGTTTTGCTAAAATGCTGATTTTTGAACTTTTTTAGCAAAAATTTTAAAAAATGCTAAATTAAACTCATTTTAATCGTATTTACTTGAAAAGGCATATTTAATATTCCAAATATATAAATAAGCTCTGATAATGTATTATTTAATTGCTATGTGTATTTTAAATTAGACGATTTTTATAGCCTTTTCGCGTTTAAGTGAGCAAAAGTTGCATGTATTGTTTGAATCTTTCAACGGTTTCTCTCTTTTGTCTTGTTTATGTCCCTTGCTCTTCCTTACTTTTTTCGATGCTTTAAGGGTCATATATTTGGGTGACGGACAGCAGAATCCCTCAGAAACAGATCTGGAAGGAGAGAAGGGGGTGGGGCGAGAACTTAAGTGAATGCAGTGACTGCAGTGACTCATCGCGATGTTGGGGGAGTGAAGGAGGAAATACAAGAGGGGAGAAAGTGCGATAAGGAATGCTTATTATTTTTCAGTGCTCGGTTTCCCCGTGACATTTGTTCAGTGTAAAAGTAAAACCTTTTTCTCGTGCAATACATTGCTTTTTGGATCGTTTAACGTGCCTTTACTGTGTTTTGTGCGTTTTCTTACGACGAGTTTAGAAATGGCTAGTGCGAAAGCTCGTGATCATGTAAAGACATGTGATAGCGTGAAAAGTAGCCATTTTGGGGCACCGTGCAAATTGAAAGACTTGCAATTGCCAACTAATGCTGACATCATGCGCCACTACTATTTGTTGCAAAGCGATATAGAAGAAAATCGAGATATTTATCTTCAACCAGTGGATGATATTATTAAAATGGTAGGTGAAAAAGTTTCCGAAATCTGAATAAAATCTTCCATACCAGTGGTTTCCCAACGAACAATTAACGGAAAGATTAAAAACTATTACAATGAGTGTAGATCATTGGAGAAATCTTGTAATCATACGGGCGTTAAAGGCAAGGCGATCCGTGAAGATTTCGTACGAAATGCGGAAACCTCTCTCTTTGACATTGCAGCTTTTAACTGTAGAGGCTTGAACAATTGTAGCTGCGACATCAGACGTAAAGTTCCCCATCGGGAGGTGAACTTCTTGAAGGATCAAAGAACTGTTCGAAAAATTGATTTAAATATTGATTTAAATATCGAAAATATTGATTTAAGAACAAGCAAAACTCTTGCAAAGAAAATATCGCGGAAAATGAAAAGGGATACAATTTCAACGAGGAATAGTGGTTCTGCGACAAAGCCTTCAACGAGTGGAGTTAGATCCAGATGGAAGACAGTTATATTGTTGGAAGATTCAAGTAGTGGGAGCATTCAAGCAAGCAGTTCGACTGAATCTGAATTTGAACCAGGCCCTTCAAAGCCAAACACTCCTAAACGCATATTCCTGTCTCACACACCGTCCGCAATGTCTCAGGAAAACTAAGCACTGAAAATAATAAGCATCCCTTATCGCACTTTCTCCCCTCTTGTATTTCCTCCTTCACTCCCCCAACATCGCGATCAGTCACTGCATTCGCTTAAGTTCTCGCCTCACCCTCTTCTCTCCTTCCAGATCTGTTTCTGAGGGATTCTGCTGTCCGTCACCCAAATATATGACCCTTAAAGCATCGAAAAAAATAAGTTAGACCAAGGGACATAAACAAGACAAAAGAGAGAAACACTTGAAAGATTCAAACAATACATGCAACTTTTGCTCACTTAAACGCGAAACGGCTATAAAAATCGTCTAATTTAAAATACACATAGCAATTAAATAATACATTATCAGAGCTTATTTATACATTTGGAACCTTAAATATGCCTTTTCAAGTAAGTACGATTAATATAAGTTTAATTTAATATTTTTAAAATTTTTGCTAAAAAAGTTCAAAAATCGGCGTTTTAGCAAAACTTCAAGCCAAAAGCGGCAAATATAGGAATTGTCCTAAAAATCTCAAATTTTTTGTGTGAACTTGGTGCTACTAGTGGCCACTTTTCCGCACTACCCATCATCGAAATTAAAAAAAAAAAAAATTTCGGCCCACCCTACTGTTCAGGGTTACTCTCACCCATATGTGCCAACCTCAAACTAATCTTCCGTAAAACTTACGTTAATTTGACCCTGGTTTAATAAGTTTCAAACCAGATTTTTTTTAAGAAATGAAATTGAATATGTTCCCCGTAGAAACCTGGAATTAAATAAATAAGCATTCATGAAATAAATTTTCTGGTTCGAAATGTGGTTAACCTGGGTCAAATTAATCCAGACATTACGGAAGATTAGCTCAAGTTTGGCAGCTATGCTCTCACCAATCTTGGACAGGAAAAGCTGAAAACAGGGATGAGAGTTCCGACTTTTGCACACGAGTATAGTCTTAGAGAAAATGTTATTGGATTTAATCGGAACGTTTTTGCGATTTAAGAGAATAACATTTTCTCTAAGATTATACTGGTATGCAAAAAGTCGGAAATCTCATCCCTGTGTAAAGGAGGCAGCAAAAGCCACATTAATGAATCAAAAACCACATTAGCTACAAAGGAAACAAAAACAAAAAGTTAAATAAAGTTAAACAGTTTTAAATAAAAATTCCGGTGTAAAATATTTTGTATATAACTTGAGTAAAATTTCCGGCCTTTCTAGTGTTAAAATAACCACCATTACGTGTTGGTCAACAAACTTCTGTTACAGTTACTAAAAGCTTTCAGTATAAAAACAGCAACAAGGAATAATGGTAAGAAATAACCTTTAAAAAATCTTAAAATAAGATATGAGAGCAATCACTTTAAGAAACGTTGAATACACATTCTGATAGAAACTTGACAAATGTGTTTGTGTTTTGCTCTAAAAGAAGACCTTTAGAGACATTATATTATTTTAGTTCATAAAATAAGCAAAATTTGCTTTGTTGGCCTATAAGTATTTACCGCAGTTGCTCCAGACTTTTATCCATAAAAACAGCAATAATTTTGATTAAAATTGCAAAATACGTAATTTTTAAAATCTTGGAGTAGGTATAATAGTGACGAACGATTCTCGATCATTCAAGAACCGCGAGAAATTGGCATATTAGAAAATAAGAATCTAGAAAGTGATCGATCATTTCTCAAATTCTGCAATCGAAAAGTTTTACATTCAATTGTCTAACCAAATGTCTAAAAATTGTCAATAGGAAACTTAGCACTGATTCTGGCAGGAAATTTGACCGTAGTGATACGGAATATTTCAGCTATCGCTTTTTATGTATGTCATATATCATATACAGGGTTCGTACGGGTACCGTTATTTTCAAGGCTATGTATCAGTATTTTTTAAAAGAAAAATAAATCTAGTTTAAACGCGCGAAATTTCACCTTATTTAATCAGAGATTTTTTATGAGAAAATACTGGTACCGAAGAATTTCTTAATCTGGAAATTCAAGGACCGGTACGAACCCTGATATATGATATTTTATCATTTACTGCTTATTTTTCTCAAATTTTAACATTGACAAAAGCATAATAACTTTGTTGAGGTTTAAATGTCTTCCTTCTCTGCTTTAATAAAGATTTCTATTGTCATTTTTATAATGCTGGTTTTGAAATTACAGTTAGAAACAAACTTTTTCACTGCTTTTATCCTCATAATTACAAAAGCACTTTAAGTAAGGTTGTTGTATGAATAACTTTACATTTAAATTTAATTATGTTTTGTTTACGCCATTTTCATAATTATAAAGATTAGTTCTTTGTTTTTTGCTTTCAAATAATGTTCTCCGCTTAAAACTCCTTCTGATATATTATTCAAATCCCTAAAACCGTGAAATCTACAAAATTGATAATTACTAGAGTGACTATAATATTTAGCACGTTATTGTATGCAGTAAAAGCTTATGCATAAGTGAAAATGTTATAAAAATCGTTTTGCTCTTGATTATGTAATTTTTAACGGCAGGCTAGTTCCATGGGTTTATGTAGTGTACGTCACATAACTGATAACTGCTACGCTTGTTCGCCACCGTTATTTTCGAGAAGTTTGCTTAACTTTATTTATGAGATATCTCCGATAAAATAAGTCACAATATTCCATTCTAAAATTCTGGAAGCCCAAAATTGTAGCATGAAGGGGCAGTGTTTCCAGTGCGCTACTGTTTTTGAATTTAGATTTTTTGATTGGCGCCACTTTTCTGAAATGGTAAGATTCCCCTTGTTTAATCCGTAATTAGTATGTCATTAACGCTAGAACGCCCGGAGGGAGTCAATTCGATTCCGATCATATGATTAAAGGTCAATTCGGACCAGAAAATTTTTCACAAAATAAGTTAAATTTTAAAAACGCTGAAATACGTTAAATTAATCAGTCAAATAATTTAAATAAAAATTCGGGTGTAAAATATTTTTATGAAACTTGAGTAAAATTCCCGGGCGTTCTAGTGTTAAATAAGGCGGATTTTACTATTTCAGAAAAGTGGTGCCAATTAAATAAATCTGAATTTTTAAAAAGTAGCCCACTGGCAACACTGTGCAGGGGTCGCATTATACAGGGAAAATTCTATTGTTCCTACCAGAACCCTTAATCAGTAATCTTCAGCATCATTTTATGTAAAATATGCTATGGGGGGGGGGAAGTACAATGAAGATATTATTTTCAAAATAGTGGTAGGGACAATAGCATTTTCCCGGTAGAATGCGACCCCTCACCATGAGACTTACACTACAAGTGCTCATGTAAATAGCCCGGGCAGTGTTGCCAGTGGGCTACTTTTTTTTAAATCAGATTTCTTGGTTGGCAACACTTTTCAAAAATAGTAAAATTCGCCTTACTTAATGTTATATTGATTAAGGCGAAAACCAGGGGAATTTTACCATTTCATAAAAGTGGTGCCAATGAAGAAATCTGAATTTAAAAAAAGTAGCCCACTGGCAACACTGAGTCCGGGAGGAAAATTAATATTTTTGTTTGTTGAAACTGATTTCTTACAAAAAATCACAAGTCACTGCAATCATGGAAAAAATCTTGAATTTAAATGCAATACTTATAAAGTTTTTGCTAAATAACGATTTGTTATTTTAGTTTAAGGTAAAATGCGAGCAATGGAGTAAAATTATCAACGAAATATTTTAAGTTATATCATGCTTTTACTTCAATTGAAGACACGAGTGGAAGGGAAGATGGACTCAGTGTTGCCAGTGTGCTACTTTCTTAAAACTCAGATTCCTTGATTGGCACCACTTTTCTGAGATGGTAAAATTCCCTTTGTTTTCGCCTTAATTAATATGTCATTAAAGTAGGTTCTAATTATTTTTGAAGGCATGAGACATTACTTTTTAATATTTAATATATTTATAGTCAATATAATATACGAGAGTTGCCTATTTGGTCTGGTTTTTTAAATTAAAAATTCCGAGTTCTTACCTGAAACTCTGAAAGAATAATGTTTACTTTATGTAATCGTGAAATATTTGTCATTATATGTAGAAAAAATTACTGTTCGTAATTTCGGATTTTTTCGGAATTTCTGAATAAAAATCGAGGCGAAAATGGCGACCCTGATATGACACGTTTATAAGTCGACACCCCAAAATTGGAGAGGAAAATGCGATGGGATTTCGACTTATATTCGAGTATTTACGGTAATTTACTTTACATAATTTTTGCTACATAAAAATAACTCCTTCTCAGACAAGTTTTCAGATTATGCCAATGCGATTTATTAAATTTTTATATTAAAAGAAATATATTGCACGATACTCTAGGATTTGTATCGTACGGGTACATAGTTTTGAATATCTCAATTTCTATAATGAAAATTTTGTTGTATATAATTTGCAGAAAAAATTATCTTCAAAATTCTGGCATTGAAAAGAAGCACATGTACGAATCCTGTATTCCAATACGGAAAAGTACCTTAATTATGTAAATAGGATGGGGGGGGGGAGTGGAGACGTATTAATAGACTTTATAATCAAAATATTAAAAATCTACTTCATCTGCAATATTATTAACACATGAGCGGGGGCAAAATACCTCTTATAAAGTAATTATTGAAAAAAAAAAACATTCTTGCCTCATTTGACTCGAAAACTGCTAATAAGGCAAACGTGTTATATATTTTTTCGCATTTCCCCCACCTTTCCCATTTTAGAACTGCATTTCAACATATTTTGTTAATGTATTCCTGCATATTATATCTCTTTTATTTTTGACGAATAAAAATTTTCCTTATTTAATTTTTCAAAATTTTCAACAGAGGTAGATGAATAATAATTTTGTTGCAATTTAAATGTCTCTTTTCCCTACTTTAATATGGATTTCAATTGTAATTTTTACAATGCCAGCTCTAATTTCTGTTTGCAGGCAAAAGTTTTCACTGTTATTATTCTTATAATCACGAAAGTACATTAAATAAAGACGTTGCATGAATACAAGTAACTTTGCATTTAAATTTAATTACTCTTTGTTTACGCATTTTCATAATTATAAAGATTAGTTCTTTCTTTCGTGTTTTCAAATAACATTCTCTGCTTCAAACTTGCTCTGATTTATTATCCTCATCACTATCGCCATAAAACTTACAAATTTAATAATGACGACAATAATTATAATATTTTGCCTCATTTTCTATGTAATAATATAATTTATAAATACGTGAAAATGCTGTAAAAACCTGTTTTCTCACAATTATGTATTTTAAATTTAATATAAGTTGTTTGTAGGATGTAGGTATATGTACGTTTACCTCATTGGTTCTCTAATTTAAATGTAAAAAAATATTAATACAATTCTCGATCAAATTATTAGATTAAGCAAATTTTGTAATAATGATTTTAACTTAACCCCTTAACGCTCGAATTAAATTACGGTTGAAAAATTCAAATTGCTTATTGGCACCACTTTTATGAAAAAGAAATATTCACCTTATTTAATGACAGGAAAAACGATACTAAAATATAGCCAATATCACTATTTTATAAAACTGGTGGGAATCAAACAATTTGAGTAAAAGACACAGCCCGAGAATAGGACGGGAGCGAGAATTAAGCGGTTAAATTACGGTTTAAAAATTCAAATTGCTCATTGACACAACTTTTTTTAAAAAAAAGAAACATTCATCTTATTTAATGACAGGTAAAAATGACACACTAATAAAGCCAATTATACTATTTTATAAAAACGGTGGGAATCAACAATCTGAGTAAAAGACACAGCCCGTGAATATCACGGGAGCGAGAATTAAGGGTTAAATAAAGAAGTTTCTAAGTTTTTAGGAAAGCTATTTTATTATAATTATTATCCATGTAAATTTTTAAAGCATTATATAAAGTTACTGTTTAAGAATTGGCAACAATATGCGGACTGCGAACTTACTGGAGGAGAAAATTGGAATGGCCGTGGTTTCTGGGGCTTGTTAACAATAAAACGTCCGGAAGGAATTGATCCGACTCTGACCATATGATTAAATGTCAAGTGGAACCAGAAATTCTTTGATAAAATAAGTTAAAATTAAACAACGAAGATTTACGTTCAGTCAAATAATTTTAAATAAAATTTCTGATGTCAAATATTTTTATGAAACTTGAGCAAAATATCCAGGCGTTCTAGTGTTAATAGACCGAGAGGCGGCAACACAAAGCATCACATCATCGAGTTTATGGCTGAAATTCCAGGATTATACAGAACTCGATTCGCACATTAAACTGCAAGTGGTCTGCCAAGTCATATCTTGGTGGAAAATACCTGCAAACCCGATTGTAGGGATCGACTGATAAGTTTACCATTGTGTTTTCCAGCTACCAGTCCTTTTTTATCGCACATAAACTAGTGTTAGGCAGGACAAAGGATTTTACTATTCGAATGAATCTTTCGGACATGTGCAAAAGCAGGACTGCTAACCTTTATTTTATTTTATTTTTTATTTAATTTCTACCAGAAATTCTGCATATTTTTTTTTCCTAATTTTAATTACCAATTAATAAAAGAAACATAAAAATATGGAAATTCTTTTTATCGTCAAAAATTCTGAAGATAATTGATTAACCCAGGAGAACACGCTCATTCCCAGTGTATGAATGGTTTGTACTATGTCACCAATAAATACAAATAATCGGCACCTTTTTTAATCGGAGACAATTTTGCTATAAATCAAGTTGAGGATTACTTTTTAACCCTCTAGCGCATACTGTTGCCAATTGGCAACATATTAAATTTTCCCTCCTTATTGTTTATTTGGCGCTGTCTCTTGACAACTTCATGCTTTGCGTATTCATGTTGGTCCTATATTTAGGTATAGTTCATAAAAAGTATCATAGTTGGCAATAGTTGTTTATAAATTACAAATAAAAAGCAACTTTTGATACCTTCCATTTTGTTAGCTGTAGTTGGATTTCTAACTCATATAAAAAATATTTAACATGCAAAATTTCATTTGAAAAAAATATTTCTGAAAGGAATATACTTTTAAAAGTTATTTTAAATAATTTTCAGTAATGTGTATTGGAACAAAAATTGCATGCACATGAATATACATTTGTTGCTATTTGGCAACACCATGAATTGAGTTTCACTTTTGTAAACATTTTGAGCATTGTTTGTTTCACAACTGGTTCGCATGATATTTAGTTTTTTTTTTTCACTTTTTTCACCATATGTCACCCTAACTCGATAAACGGCTTTTTTTAAATACAAAATTTTCTCAGTTTTCTGTAAAACCAGGGTCTGACTAATGCAGGGGCATGCGGGCAGCTTCCCCGGGACTCCCGATTTGAGGGTCCCCCCTGATGGCAGGTATAAGTTTTTTGTTAAACGGGAGACAAATGATAAAAAATGGCCAATATACTTCTTTTTCAGATTTAAAGGGCTCTATTCTCCTTCCCTTGTGCTTCCGTGTCCATGACCCACCGAAGGTACCAGTTATATCATTAAAAAAGGAATGATTAAAATTTTATAGTAACAACTTAGTAGTCCATTGTATTCAGCTTTATGAAACTTCTAAAGATGTCAGGAAGGATAAAATTCATCACTGGCCACAACACTTAGATAAAAAACAACGGTGTAAAGTTCTGGGCTGTATCGGTTACACTAGAGTTAAATGCATTAAGGGTTTGGTACCTCTATGTTTAAACAAAAACAATAAATGTTCTATTGGTTACCATTCATAACTTTGATAAATATTGTTGATATAAAATTCTATAGTATTCTGCTGTATTACCCGTATATTTATGGGGTATATTTTATTAGCCTATGATTGTTTCATTGTATTTTGCATGTGATATTACACTTTATAGGCCCATTTTGGTTTTTTAATTTTAAATGATTTCAATTAGTTTAAAATACAGGATAAACATGGCTGCTTTTCCGCATTTTATTAGGTATTTATTTAATTATATTTTTTACAATACTTCTATTGTGTTCTGTATCAGTATAGCATATCTTCTTATTCATTTATAAATTAAAAATGATTCTATTGTAGCATCTAAATTCATATGTTCATTAAATATCTTAGAACTATAAGTTGTACCATTATTATTTTATTGATAGATAACAATTAATGTATAATATTATTACATGCCGTCTTTATTTAGAATTTTGGTTAATACTGTTATATGACTTGTAAGTTAAATTTTGATTTAAAATTATTATATGTAAATAGTATATGTATATATATATATATATATATACGTATATGCATACACACACATATATATATATATATATATATAATTTTATTTTTCTAAGTGTATGTAAAGTATTATATGCATTTAAAATCTTATAATTTACAAAGAATAAAAAAATAAAAAAAAATTGCAATAAAACAGCACAGTATTGCTAGTTGGCAAAGTTCAAAAAAAAATTTTTTGAGTTAATGCGTGGTGTTGCCATTTGGCAACAATTTAAAAAACTTCAAAATACTAAAAAATATAAGAGTGAAAATTTTTTCAATATTTTTCCTGTAATTTATGGCCGTCAAGGAATCAAATATATTTTTTTAAGAAAAAATAAAAAATCATGCATTAGAGGGTTAAAATATAGCGGTGACAATTGTAAAAACCGTACGCTCTCCGGGTCTATCAGGCCCGGTGCGTGTCCTCCCGGGTTAAAAAAAATTACGAGGGTGGGAAACTATATTTTTCTTTTCTTTACTAAAGTTCCGGCGGTAAATGCATAAAAATATATGCAAAGGTTAGAAACTATGTTTTTGTGCATATCCGAATGATTCATTAGATAGTAAAATCATTCATTCTGCCCGTCACTAACATAAACATTCTTGTTCAACCTTTTTTATGTATATATTTCTGACAAGAACTGATGAATAATAATTTTATTTGATTTCAAATGCTTTCTTCCTTCATATGAATCAAAATTTTAGTTTTAATTACGCTATCTCTGAAGCTATAACTGGAAACTAAAAATTTTATTGCTTTTACCTTCATAAAAGTAAAAGCTCATTAAATAGTATAGCTGCCAACTTTATTTTTTTTCTCCTAATATTTCTAAAAAGTAGACTACATTATTTAAGGGTTAAAATTGGACTAAATGACTAAATCTACATTTTTCTTTTTAAAAATATTTGTAACAAAAAAGCGTAGACATTCACAGCTATGAAGTAGCCGTAATGAAATTTAACTACTGTCTATTTACGCCCCTTTTCAAAATAATAAAGTCTAGAAATTTCTTCTTCGAAAGAATATTCTCCACTTATGACCATTTTTATAAATATTATCTACTTCACTGACGCCATGAACTGTCTTTCAGTGTTGTTAAATATAAATTAAATATAATAGAGGGGTTCCCAAACTTTTAGAACGACGTACAACTAAATAAAATTTCATACTTCCGCGTACCACCTATATAAATTCGAAACTAATACAGAAAAACCTATGTAAACGGAATATATCTAAAACGAAATATTTTTCCAGTCTTTTGCGCTTCTGTCTGAACAGATTTTATTGTATTTAATTGCATAATTACATTATTAAATTTGTATTTATATTGACTGCTTTATATTAACAGTCAAATAAAAGGTAGTATCATAATTACATTTTAATCATATGTACATTATCAAAATACTTACAGTGCTTTGAGGGGAAAAAATTTATAATGCTTAATGACATATAGGTATAAATTGATGCATATACACTAGGGCAGTGGCTCCGAAACTTTTTGACTGGCGGAGCCCTTTTTAGAAAGAATTTCTAAGGCGGAGCCCCTGAATTCCACCGTACCCTATGTTACAAGGTAACGGTTTAAGGGCATTGCTACCGAGCACAGGAAGAGGGAATGAATAGTAATCTAAACAATTGTGCATTGCCCCAGAAATAAAATTATATTTTGAAATTGTTACTGTAATATTGGATTTATTTTCAATTATCAACAATACAGATGGAATTGTCAAAAGTTTACAAACCTACAGTTAAAAAAGCCCCAAAACCCAAGAAATCGTAACATTTGCTTTACAATAAATTTGACATTATTAGAGTGATGAACAATAACGCATTAACACTTAATATGATTGGATTGTTTTGCACAAATGTCTGAATTCATGTCCAGTTGATAGTAATTGCAGGCAAATGTTTGGTTATGCATTTAAAAGACTTCTTTATTTCGATTTGGTTTAAAGTAAGATCTTTAACAGTACTACATATACCAAGAATTTTACTGAAGCTTTATAAAAATATTTCAGACCAAAAACCTTTATTTAAAACTATTTAACTCTTTTATTTAACTTATTTCTGTTGGATTTATATTTATTTATTTTATAAAAAATTTATGTTTCAGATCGAAATATTTCCATTTGATACCACCAAATAACCTGTTGTTGTTGGTATATTTAGTGTAAATTGCTATGATATGGCAAATCAACGAGGACCTCAGTGTTTCTTTGAGTTTAAGCAGGATGTTTTTTTTTTTTTTTTTTATAACACTGAACACATTTAGAATCGTCCAAAGCCTTTTGTATTCAGCTGTTGAAAAATGTTGTTTGAAAGAGTTTTTTAAAGCTGTAGGATGACACTGGATATTTATTCATTTGTATATTTGTTTCTTATTTGGTGTTGTTTGCATTTCTTTTTAACAAGAGATACGTAATCGATATCATCGTTTGATTCAGAATCCGACCAGTACACGTTTCCTTTTAAAAGAAGACAAGTTTGGTAAATGAATCGGAAATTGTGCCAAATTTTCATTGCAATGATAGATACATTTATTTCATTTTGCTAAACATATCGGAAAAATATGCAATTAGAATTCAAAATCTTCATTAGTTAAAACTTTTGCCAGTTTAGTGTTATGGTTCTTCTAATATCACCTCTGAAGTTGCAACAATCGTGTCAACGCTCTTCATAGACAATACCCTTTTACTTCGGTGTATAAGTAATAGGGGCGGATGCCGGCATCCATTAACTACATACATAAGCTTAAAAAGTTTCCTTTTAAGAGTTCGTGATTTTATATAGTTTATTATTTTAATAGCAGCATTTAACCTTTTCATAATTTCAGAAGACTTTTCCGGGGGATAGCGTGTATATCTATAAAGAACGCAATAGATGCTACGGTGCTTTATCATCTCTTTAATTTTTGCAATGGCATTCTCACCCATCGCTATTTTACCATTAGTGCATTCATGTTCATATGTGTTTTTCTATGTATTGATAAAAAAAAAATTCGTTTTCGTTCCTTAGTGTGTTGGTTTGTAGTGATCTACAAAAAAATGATCCTGGTATCTTTGTGAAACCTCTTTGAGACTGGCGTTAATTAAAATGCTTAATTTTAATCAAGTTAATGTTCTCAAACACCGTAATAATAGAAAAGTCAAGTTCTGGATGCCCGTTTCAAAAAAGTCGGTTAAGACTCTTAACTTCCCTGTTCTGAACGGGATATTAGTATATGTAACTGAAAAATACTAATGAAACTCCTAATCCAGTGACGTCAATAAATCCATTCATTTGTAGTACAAATTTTGTACATCTAAATATGCTCTTAAGTGTTCTTTTACGTCACCTGTTATCGAGTTAATTTAAAAACAAATTATCTATTTGACAAGGAAATATTGACGCTAAATTAACAAAATTTTCATAAAGCAATATCATTTTTACGAGGTTTATCAAAAGTCTTTGCAATTATATGATATTCACAAACTCAAGCGACTCGTTAAAATATCAGGTAAGCGACGACTTAACGGGAGCGACGACGTCTAGCAAGGCACACTTCTATCACTAATTATGAAACATTTTTGTCCTAATGAATCACAGTGATTAAACAGGACAAAAGAAAAAAATAAATTAGTTGTAGCGGTACATCTTATTGGCTATTTCGCACCCGTGAAGTCTGCACCTATGTCCAGGAGATTTTATATTTGTTTTAATAAGTATTATGATACTTTCTTTTGAAGCATGCATAGATTACTTTGCCCTTCACATTGAAAAAAATCAGGCGGGGTATCTTTCAAATCAGGCTAATTTCTTCCGGAATGATGAAGTAGTTGAGCATGAAACGTGGATCCACCTCAAGTCACGCTGAGAGGAGGAGTTGGGAAATTCAAATACTCAAATTTTCCTTCAGAATGTACTCTCTCGCTTTCTTACAGTAAATATGCATTTGTTTCTCCAATTATCGCATTTTTTGATCGGAAAACGTAAAAACAGAGCGCAAAATTAATATTTGCACCGGGAATTTTTTTAAAGAAAACAAAATTTAGTTAATTAAAAGATTTCAGATTGTTGAACATAGTTATCATCGATGCACAAATACTTTCGTAACAAAAGAATCTGTTCCCATTTTTGGAAAAAAACAAAAAACTCTTTCCTTAAATGCGTTTCCTTTGTTCAAATTTTCATTATTTTCCTAAAGCGCGGCGGAGCCCCTGGAAAGTTCACGCGGAGCACCTAGGGCTCCGCGGAGCACAGTTTGGGAACCTCTGCACTAGGGTGACTATCAATTCCCTTGTATTGCTAATGATAAGGGTGTGCTTGCTTTATCAAACACAGCTTCCACATGTCTGCTTGAAACTTAGTTTTAGACGCAAGTCAGATTCGATGTTTAGTTTATTCCAGTATTTGCTTTTTATATAAATATGTGAAAAGAAAGCACTTAAGAAAAGATAAATTTTGCTAAAAACAAGCAGAAATTTTCGATCTTTTATGGTTATCAGAGGGTAATCTTTTTTTACCAATGAAAATTCTGTTACATTCATCTTTTTTAATGTAGATTCCAGCAATCCATCGTTATTGTTGTGTTTTTTATTTCATTTCAAGTACCAGAGTAGTGGGAAAAAGGGTGTTCGATTGCTGCGGTGGCGATGGAGGTGGGAATGCAATCATACTATAGTAGGATGGGGTTTGAACGAAATTTTTTTGATTGGAAAGGATATTTTTTATTTAATCATCTTACAGTAGGAAGGAGTAGGAGGGGTTAAATTTTTTTGAGAGGGGCTAAATTTTTTTGAGGGGGCTTATTTTTTTTTCGAGTCGGCTTAGAGTAGGATTGGAAATATCATACTATAACACGAGGGGTTAGATATTTTTGAGAGAAAGTATGAAGGGCTAAACTTTTAAAGGGGGCTAAATATTTGAGGGGGGCTTATTTTTAGAGGGGGCTTATTATTTTTTTTTCTTGAAGTAGAGAATCGGTTTTGGAACCACTTTAAATTGTGGAAACGGTTAGAGGTTCGGCTACTGCCCCCTCTCCCCCTGTAAAATAAGGATTTTTTTTAATAGTGTCGGCCTCTCTCGATGAGAAAGTTTTCATGTGTTGTAACATATTTAATTTTTCGATTGTTTTGAACTTTGTCAAAAATAGTAGGTTAGTTTTGATGGAATTAAACTGGAACTGTATTATTAGATGAGAGTTCTTTTTTAAATTTAACTTGTATTCTTATTGAAAGGTTTTTATGAACAACTCTGTTTTTGGTAAAACTTTAGGGAATCTTTGAAAAAAGGAGATATGTT
Source organism: Maratus speciosus (assembly GCA_963932465.1). Taxonomy (NCBI): domain Eukaryota; kingdom Metazoa; phylum Arthropoda; class Arachnida; order Araneae; family Salticidae; genus Maratus; species Maratus speciosus. The sequence continues at coordinate 202,604,025 of OZ010794.1, read as the reverse complement.
ATGCTTTGCATTATTGAAAAAACAGTAAAAAAATTAGTAGTCTCATCTATTTTTAAGTCATTTGATGAAGATCTGATTGAAGTGGAAAGGATTTAACACAGTTTAATTTTGCATCGTCCTGTATACGTTGGGTTTGTTATATTAGTACTGTTTTCCTTACGGGTTTCGAACCCTGAAACTCCCCATTATTCAAATTTCTGTAATGAGAATGTAGATGGAAACTTGAAAAATTTCATTTAGAACTGAAAATTGATAATTATTATTATCCTCTTGTTGCAAGTTCATAAATCTCTTTACGTATTCGCCTGGTTTCGAACCTACAATCTTCCCATTATTAGGTTATTTCTATAACCCTTGGGCTGGGCGGGCCCCATTGTTTTTTCACTTGAATTTGCTTTCTTTCAGTTTTGTATCGATTTCTTTTTAAAAATCAGTGGGCTAATGATTTTACGTTAAGTAGAAATTTTAACAAAGTGTTGCCATTGAATTTAGAAAAAAATGAGAAATAAACATTATATATTTTTATTATCATGCACTTCGAGAAATTATTTAATTTTCAGATGAATAGGTATTGCTAACATTTATTCATTTTAGTATTTATTTCAACATTGGGGAAACTATTAACACTGTGTTGCCCCTGTATTACGTACTAAACGAAATTAAAGACTGTTGCCATTGAATTTAGAGAAATAAACATTCAATTTTTATATATTATGTACTTCGAGAAATTAATTCAATTTCTTATATTTAATAATGCCTACTTCAACTTCGGGAAAATATAGTAATTTGAACGAAAAGATAAATTATAAACTGGATTTTAGGAAAGTAATATAATTTTAGCGTAATGATATTTTTTCAATCAGGATTTTCTTGTGCAGTTAATGAACTCTTTCATTATCACTCAACCAAAATGTTTCTTTTTACTTATACTGTAACAAAATTTATGGATTTAAGTTTTTAAATATTCGCCTTTGGATGGATTCGAACCATCATCTTTTGGTTAATAGACAAACGCGTTATCCAATTGCGCCACAAAGGCATGAAAATGATATACAATTAAACCAAAACAAGTTTAGTTCTAAGCTTTTAAAAACTAACCAGTTCTTCAATTTTCAAAGATTTGTGGTCATATCTATTTGTGTGTTTGTTGTTTCGATCATACATAAACAGGATGTACTGTTTATAATCTGGATGTAATGATAAACCGTATTTCCGCTTTATGTGAAAGACAGAGATAATATTTCTTTTTTCCATTGTATTAGGAAAAAAATTTTTCTTAATGGGTCACTATTTTAATTAACTAACAATTAAGAAATGAATCAGATTTTTTTTTTCATAACACTCGCATTTCAGTAGGATTCATAATAAAGTTAATCACTTAATGATAAAAACAGGTTAATTCAAAAGAAATGAATTTATAAAATGATTCATTTATGCACTTACTTATTAAATGAACACAACAGTTTATGTAATGAATCGTTATCACGTGATCTTCTTTTTTTTCTGGTGCGCCACCTACATTGATTTAAGTGTAGTTGGATTTCATTTTATGTCATTATTCTGTTTTCTACTGTTTTTAATACACGTGCTGTATTTTTGTCATCGCAAAGTTAAAACAGTTTTTAAATGAATATGGATGTTATTAATGATACACAATCGACTACTGTCGACAATTTGGGTAAGATGAGTGAACAGGAGATAAAAGATGTGCCCGTTTCGATTAGTAAAAGTTTTCCTGCTTCATCAGAAATGTTTAAATTGCCTTATATTTGTGGAAAATGTAAAGCAGAATTTTACAAGAAACATGAGATTTTAAAACATATGAACATTCATTTAGAAAAAAAACTTTTCATGTGCGACGTATGTGGAATGTTGTTTTTTCGAAAGAGTTCTTTAATGGAACATATGATAATTCATCGCATGACATCTACCATGTACCAATGTGAAACATGTGGTAAATCTTTTTCAAGAAAGAGTGTGTTAATCGGGCACGTAAAGTTTCATTTAGAAAAAAAGCCTTTGAGTTGTGACAAGTGTAAGAAAACATTCGTTCAACAATGTGATTTACGAAAGCATTTGTTAATTCACATTAAAGACGGAAAATTTCATAAATGTGAACAATGCAAAGAAACGTTTTCGAGAAAGATGGACTTAAGGAATCATCTTAAAATTCACATCATTCCGAAGAAAAGTGAGCTTTCCAAGCAATTCAAATGTTATGATTGTGACCAAGTTTTTTCTGATAAATTTGACTTAGTTGAACACAGAAAAATTCATATTTCACCCACCCAACTTAAATTGGAACAGCGTAATGGATTAATTAAGCAATTAGAAGAATTAACACTTCATTTAAGAACTTTGCAAAATGAAATATCTTCTTCAAATATCGAATTTTCAATGATTTGAAATAGACATGTGTTTTCATTATACATATGCAATCATTTTTGTAACTATCGAAAAATAAAATTTTTCTCAATTGAAAAAACTTGTATAGTTTCATTTCAATAAGATGTTTTAGTATTTTGTTGCTCCCACTACAAATGAACTTGATTTTTTTTTGTAAGTGAATGAAACTCTAATAATAATTCAGAAATACAATTTTTTTATTTTTCTTCATTTAACTCACTCTATTAATTTGAAACTAATGCAAAATTAAAGTATATTTTAATAAAGTTAAAATAATAATAAAGTTCTGATAATAAAGTTTTATTAATATTAATAAGTAGCATTACTAATAATTGTAAAGGAATTTAATCACCTACTAATTAAATTAATCAAATATAAACATTTTTGAGGGATATATTAAATGAAGTATGTATCCACTCATTATTTTATTCAATTTTATATGAGTATGACTACATCAAAATAAAACACTATTTTAAACAATCAACTTCTATTACTTTTGTTTAGAGGGATTAAATAACGAAGTTATTTAAATTATTGTTATCTTTATTACATATTTTTTAAGGTTTAATTAACAAAATAATTAATTTAATTAATTTGAGTATAATTATCATTTGATTATATTTATCAACTCATTATTTTAATCCATTTCATATAAGTTTAATTATCCAGACACTATTTATTTTAATCAATTTCAAAAAAAAAAAATATAATGAACTTGCGTTTCATTTTCCATGTGTTGCCATTCACAAGTTTGAAAAATAACCATCATAATGAAATATTCATGCTAACATTAATAATGCTTTTCGGTTTAATCATCAGTTTGAAAATTTACTTGATACCGATTTTTAACTGAAACCGTCACTGATTTGAATTCATATAAATATAATTAATCAATTTCATTTGAGTGTAATTAATTTAATTTGAGTATAATTATCATTTGACTATATTTATCCACTCATTGTTTTAATGCATTTCACATAAGTATAATTATAACTTCCATTATATATTTTAATTTCATATGAATAAAATTATTATTTGTAGTGAATTTGTGATTCACTCATCGCGTGTTGACATTCTCAAGTTTGAAAAATATCTAACATGATGAAATATTCATACTAGCAATAGTCATGGTTTTCGACTCAGTCGACGATTTGAAAATTTAGTCGCTCACGGTTTTTTTTTTAATTAATGTGATCGTTTCTAACTGAAACCGTCACTGATTTGAACTTATGTTAATTATCGTTTCGAAATCATCTCAATCAGTTTGCTGTTGACTTTTGATCAGACTACACCACATACTGTTTGCTATTTAAAATGGCTTGTGAATTAAATATGCTGAAAAAATCTCCCCTAGAAATCAATTGCGTAGCAAAGTATCAACGTTTAGAATCATCTTTGGATACTGATATGAAGGAATTAAATCTCCCAAGTTTAGAATTTTTTAATTCAAACGAGAACTGTTCAACATTACTCTCAAACAAGGATTTACATGCTGCAGAACCCAAGTTCGATATGGATTCGACGACCCCAATATTCACTCATAATGATGACGACGTAACTTCTACTATGAATTTTTTGGACACTATTTTTAATGAATTAGATTTTAAAAATTTGGAATCCTTCATTTCCCCAAGTACCTCCATTTCATCATCACAAGAACCAACAAATGCTGTTTTGAATACAATACAAGGTCCCCTTATGAAAGACATTCCCAAAAGCAAACCACGCAATTTTAGCGTGATTGAAATCAAGTTGAGTGATTGTGTTTATTTAATTTTAAAACATCGCATCAAACGATTTTATGTGTATATCGGGGAGTTTAAACGCAATGTGATTAGTAATGAAGAAATGATGACGAAAAATAGACTTTTGATGGACATTAATACGTGGTATGAGTTTCAATTGAAACTTTTTGCTTTTAATTTGAAATATAAATCCTCGTCATTTATTGCTAATAATACTCTGTTGGTAATGAATCACAATAATAGTACTATGCGAATTAAAAACTTGATGAATTTTTCACATTTTGACTTAAACGATTGCCAATTCTTAAATTTGAAGGATAAAATTCATCATTTTAACAAGAAGCTTTTGCAACACATGTATACAAATTATCTACCACGCTTAATTAAGCAAAAATGTGCACTAGGTGACGTAACCATCGAAAATGAATCTGCTTTATTTTGAAAGCTCATCAAGTGTATTGAGAGTAATGTAGTGACTATTTTAAATCAAATTTATGAGTGCGTAGGATGTATTTTTGAACACGAAAGCATGAGTCTTCATACATGTTTCACATTTAATAATCGCGAAAAGTTTAATCAACTAGGGGACACGGTATTAATGTTAGTGAATTTCGATTATGTTGTTTCTCTGTTTTTAAACGGAGCTGGATGTGTTAGTAAAAACTTTTTATGTAACATCAATGTAGAAACTATACTATATGTATTGTTTAAATAATAAATTTTGTTGGTTTTTTTTGTTAAATGTATATGGTTATTCATTTAGTCTATCTGTTAATTATGACAATCTATATTGGAAAAAAAGAAATTAACAATTACCTAATCAAAATGTATATATACAAGTTTTTATTTTTTGAATTTAAAATGAATTCTAAGTTATTAATATTTTTAATAATGAAAATAAAAGTTTTCTACTTTTGCAATTTAATAAAATTATATTTACAAGTTTAAAAAAATATTTTTTGAAATAAATTTCAAATCTAGTGGAAATATATTTTTCAAGTTTTACAATTTTAGAATAAAGTTTTCACTTCAAGTTAAAAATATATTTTGAAATAAATTTTTTCAATTCAAGTTAAAATTAAATTTTAAATTTTACAATTTCAGAAATAAAAAAGTTTTCAATTAATCAAAAATTTTTTTAAATTAAACTATTCGTTGTAAATTTTTTTATCCATGCTTTTATGTTTGCATACTACATATAGATATATAGTATGTTTTATGTAAGAACAATTATTTAATAGTTCAAAATTATTTACAAGTTAGAAAAATATACGATGTAAGAACAAATATTTTATTAGTTCAATTATATTTACAAGTTAGAAAAAAAATTACTAGTTTTCAATTTAAAATAAGTTTTCTAAAAATTAATAAAATATTTTATCAGTTTTAAAAAAATATAAAAAAGAAAAAAAAAAGTTTAAAGTTTTACAATTTAAGAAATAAAATTATAAAAGTTTTAAAAAATTTTCATTAGTTAAAATTTTTTGTTTGTTCAATTCATTGTGTAAATTTTTTACGTTTTCTAAAAATTACAAAACTATTTTATCAGTTTTAAAAAATTATAAAAAAAAAGTTTAAAGTTTTACAATTTAAGAAATAAAATTATAAAAGTTTTTAAAAATTTTCATTAGTTAAAATTTTCCGTTCATTGTATAAATTTTTTAAACATGCTTACATACTACACATAAATATGTAGTATGTTCACAATGTAATATATTGTATACTATGTAACATAGTATATACTATGTTTCATATAAAAACAAAGATATTTCTAGCTCAAAATTATTTACAAGTGTAGAAAAAGGTGTTATTAATTTTTCAATTTAAAAAAGTTTTCTAAAAAATATTTTATAAGTTTTACAAAAGAAAAAAAAATTTCAATTAAATTTTCTAGAAAATATTTTATAAGTTTTACAAAAAAATAAATCGATTCAGTTTTTTAAAAAATAATTTAAAAGTTTTGCAAAAAAAAAAAAAAAAATCAATTAAGTTTTCTAAAATATATATATACACATATATATATATATATATATTAATTTTACAATTCAAAAAAGAATATATATATATATATATATGTGTATTATTAGTTTTCAGTTGTATACAAGTTGGAAAATATGAGTTATTGATGTTAACATAGTATGTATTTATATATCTCATAATATAGATCACATAGTATATATCACATAATGTGTATGTATAACAAAGTAGATAGTTTTATATCACATAATGTGTGTCATATATGACTAATTGTATATTATGGTCGACTTAAGAATAATCATTTTTTTAGTCTAAAATTAATTATAAGTTATAAAATTATTTTTTTAATGAAACTTTTCTTTATCCTTATCTACCTTATTTCTTCAAACTCTAATTTTTACATCTACATTTTTAATACAAATTCATTTATATTCAAATATTAGAATAATATATCTTCTTACAAATAGCATTGATTTAAAACGAAGCTTGGCATGTCTCGCTCCTACAGATGAAATGCTCACTGCAGATAACTGACCGGATGTTTATATCATCACGTGACTTCCTCTAACATCTGACAAACCGATAGCAAGTTTCCCATTTCATACTCAGTCTTCAATTGTGTTGGTTCGTTAAGTTTTAATCTCAATATTCCTTCATATTAAAAAAGAACTACATATTTTCTTTACACATTCGATATTGGAAAGATCTAATATAATTTTAAAACCTATCTTTTTAAATCTGCAAACTTTTATTACCGAATAAAATCATCATCTTTTAGTATGTTTAGTTGAAAGATCTTTTATTTTTAATTAGATGATGTAATCGAAATTCTTATTAAGAAGTTTTACTTAACTGTCTATTATTTTATAGAAATAATTTTCTTATGAAAGCGAAAAAGAATATTTCATCATCTATATAATCTAAGGTTGATTATATATTATGTTATCTAACATAATTTGTAATTATGTATACTAGATGTATATATAATTATCAGTGGTGGAAAATTGGCGCAGAGGAGGAGCCTATTGACGCCACTAAATTTTTATGGTATTATTCAGTTTAATAAAAACACAGAAGTTTGATCATTAGATAAGAGGCAAAATACTGCTATAATTTAGTGGTGTCAACAGGCTCCGCCTCTGCGCCAATTTTCCACCACTGATAATTATATATATATATATATATATATATATATATATGCTAAGTATGTATATAATTTTATATACTAAGTATACTCTATTCAATTACAAATTATGTTAGATAACATAATATATAATCAACCTTATTTATTATAATAATTTTATTCATTAATTTTATTCATAATTATATAATGGAAGTTATAATTATACTTATGTGAAATGCATTAACATAATGAGTGGATAAATATAGTCAAATGATAATTATACTCAAATTAAATTAATTACACTCATATGAAATTGATTAATTATATTTATATGAATTCAAATCAGTGACGGTTTCAGTTAAAAATCGGTATCAAGTAAATTTTCAAACTGATGATTAAACCGAAAAGCATCATTAATGTTAGCATGAATATTTCATTATGATAGTTATTTTTCAAACTTGTGAATGGCAACACATGAAAAATGAAACGCGAGTTCATTATATTTTTTTCTCATGAAATTGATTAAAATAAATAGTGTGTGGATAATTAAACTTATATGAAATGGATTAAAATAATGAGTTGATAAATATAATCAAATGATAATTATACTCAAATTAATTAAATTAATTATTTGTTAATTAAACCTTAAAAAATATGTAATAAAGATAACAATAATTTAAATAACTTCGTTTTCTAATCCCTCTAGAAAAGAAGTATTAGAAGTTGATTGTTTAAAATAGTTTTTATTATGATGTAGTCATACTCATATGAAATTGAATAAAATGAGTGGATACATACTTCATTTAATATATCCCTCAAAAATGTTGATAGTTGATTAATTTAATTAGCAGATGATTAAATTCATTTACAATTATTAGTAATGCTACTCATTAATATTACTAAAACTTTATTATCAGAACTTTATTATTATTTTATTTTTATTAAAATATACTTTAATTTTGCATTGGTTTCAAATTAATAGAGTGAGTTAAATGAAGAAAAATAAAAAATTGTATTTCTGAAATATTATTAGAGTTTCATTCACTTAGAAAAAAAAATCAAGTTCATTTGTAGTGGGAGCAATAAAATACTAAGACATCTTATTAAAATGTAAACATACAAGTTTTTTCTATTGAGAAAAATTTTATTTTTCTTTAGTTACAAAAATGATTGCATATGTATAGTGAAAACTTATGTCTATTTCAAATCATTGAAAATTCGATATTTGAAGAAGATATTTCATTTTGCAAAGTTCTTAAATGAAGTGTTAATTCTTCTAATTGCTTAATCAATCCATTACGCTGTTCCAATTTAAGTTGGGTGGGTGAAATATGAATTTTTCTGTGTTCAACTAAGTCAAATTTATCAGAAAAAACTTGGTCACAATCATAACATTTGAATTGCTTGGAAAGCTCACTTTTCTTCGGAATGATGTGAATTTTAAGATGATTCCTTAAGTCCATCTTTCTCGAAAACGTTTCTTTGCATTGTTCACATTTATGAAATTTCCAGTCTTTAATGTGAATTAACAAATGCTTTCGTAAATCACATTGTTGAACGAATGTTTTCTTACACTTGTCACAACTCAAAGGCTTTTTGACTAAATTAAACTTTGCGTGTCTCATTAACACACTCTTTCTTGAAAAAGATTTACCACATGTTTCACATTGGTACATGGTAGATGTCATGCCATGAATTATCATATGTTCAATTAAAGAACTCTTTCGAAAAAACAACATTCCACATACGTCGCAAATAAAAAGTTTTTCTAAATGAATGTCCATATGTTTTAAAAACTCATGTTTCTCGTAAAATTCTGGTTTACATTTTCCACAAATATAAGGCAATTTAAACATTTCTGATGAAGCAGGAATACATTTACTAATCGAAACGGGCATATCTTTTATCTCCTGTTCACTCATCTTACCCAAATTGTTGACAGTAGTCGATTGTGTATCATTAATAACATCAATATTCATTTAAAAACTGTTTTAACTTTGCTATGACAAAAATACAGCACGTGTATTCAAAACAGTAGAAAACAGAATAATGACATGAAGTGAAATCCAACTACACTTAAATCAATGTAGGTGGCGCAACAGAAAAAAAGAAGATCACGTGATAACGATTTAATACATTAACTGTTGTGGTCATTTAATAAGCAAGTGTACAAAATGAATCATTTTATAAATTCATTTCTTTTGAATTAACCTGTTTTTATCATTAAGTCATTAACTTTATTATGAATCCCGCTGAAATACGAGTGTTATGAAAAAAAAATCTGATTCATTTCTTAATTGTTAGTTAATTAAAATAGTGACCCATTAAGAATTTTTTTTCCTAATACAATGGAAAAAAGAAGTATTATCTCTGTTTTTCACATAAAGCGGAAATACGGTTTATCATTACATCCAGATTATAAACAGTACATCCTGTTTATGTATGATCGAAACAACAAACACACAAATAGATATGGCCACAAATCTTTGAAAATTGAAGAACTGGTTAGTTTTTAAAAGCTTAGAAATAAACTTGTTTTGGTTTAATTGTATATCATTTTCATGCCTTTGTGGCGCATATGGATAACGCGTTTGTCTATTAACCAAAAGATGATGGTTCGAATCCATCCAAAGGCGAATATTTTAAAACTTACATCCATAAATTTTGTTACAGTATAAGTAAAAAGAAACATTTTGGGTGAGTGATAATGAAAGAGTTCATTAACTGCACAAGAAAATCCTGATTGAAAAAATATCATTACGCTAAAATTATATTACTTTCCTAAAATCCAGTTTATAATTTATCTTTTCGTTCAAATTACTATATTTTCCCGAAGTTGAAGTAGACATTATTAAATCTAAGAAATTGAATTAATTTCTCGAAGTACATAATATATAAAAATTGAATGTTTATTTCACTAAATTCAATGGCAACACTCTTTAATTTCGTTTAGTACGTAATACAGGGGCAACACAGTGTTAATAGTTTCCCCAATGTTGAAATAAATACTAAAATGAATAAATGTTAGCAATACCTATTCATCTGAAAATTAAATAATTTCTCGAAGTGCATGATAATAAAAATATATAATGTTTATTTCTCATTTTTTCTAAATTCAATGGCAACACTTTGTTAAAATTTCTACTTAACATAAAATCATTAACCCACTGATTTTTAAAAAGAAATCGATACAAAACTGAAAGAAAGCAAATTCAAGTGAAAAAACAATGGGGCCCGCCCAGCCCAAGGGTTATAGAAATAACCTAATAATGGGAAGATTGTAGGTTCGAAACCAGGCGAATAGGTAAAGAGATTTATGAACTTGCAACAAGAGGATAATAATAATTATCAATTTTCAGTTCTAAATGAAATTTTTCAAGTTTCCATCTAGATTCTCATTACAGAAATTCGAATAATGGAGAGTTTCAGGGTTCGAAACCCGTAAGGAAAACAATACTAATATAACAAACCCAACGTATACAGGACGATACAAAACTAAACTGTGTTAAATCCTTTCCACTTCAATCAGATCTTCATCAAATGACTTAAAACTAGATGAGACTACTAATTTTTTTACTGTTTTTTCAATAATGCAATGCATAACATTTCTCCTTTTTTCAAAGATTCACTAAAGTTTTTCCAAAAACAGAGTTGTTCATAAAAACCTTTCAATAAGAATACAAGTTAAATTTAAAAAAGAACTCTCATCTAATAATACAGTTCCAGTTTAATTCCATCAAAACTAACCTACTATTTTTGACAAAGTTCAAAACAATCGAAAAATTAAATATGTTACAACACATGAAAACTTTCTCATCGAGAGAGGCCGACACTATTTAAAAAAATCCTTATTTTTCAGGGGGGCCGGGGGGAGGGAGCAGTAGCCGAACCTCTAACCGTTTCCACAATTTAAAGTGGTTCCAAAACCGATTCTCTACTTCGAAAAAAAAAATAATAAGCCCCCTTAAATATTTAGCCCCCACTAAAATTTAGCCCTTCATACTTTCTCTCAAAAATATCTAACCCCTCGTGTTATAGTATGATATTTCCAATCCTACTCTAAGTCGACTCGAAAAAAAAAATATGCCCCCTCAAAAAAATTTAGCCCCTCTCAAAAAAATTTAACCCCTCCTACCCCTTCCTACTGTAAGATGATTAAATAAAAAATATCCTTTCCAATCAAAAAAATTTCGTTCAAACACCATCCTACTATAGTATGATTGCATTCCCACCTCCACCTCCACCGCAGCAATCGAACACCCTTTTTCCCTCTACTTACCAGTATCGGACTATCGCGTACCAGTAAAAAGAGCTTCACGTACCAGTACTGGCACGCGTACCATAGTTTGAGAACACCTGCTATAATATATTATACGTTTTTGAGGTAATGAAAAATTTTAGTAAAATCCAATATTTATCGCGAAATGATTTTACCTACTACAGTAAACTCTGTATAAGGCGGAATCGATCGGGACCGAGAAATTTTCCCGCGGTAGACAATATTCCGCCTTAGACAAATTTCACTCTATGTCAGTGGATTCGCAGGGACTTGAAAATCTTTCCGAGTTAGACAGATTTCCGTCTTACACAGAGTCCGCCTTACAGAGAGTTTACTGTATTATGAATTTTATAAGACTAAAACGACCTGGAATTTTACTCAAAATTTCATATGGCTTTATTCTTTCTCTCCCCCCTCCCCTCACAATACTGTAGGTTTCGCTTTTTACTTTTTAAAGTTAGTTTCAAATGCAGGCATCATATATTTCAGTCCTCTTTCACTTTGACACGGATAGAAATATATCTTAACCGCAGAAATATTCCGTTGAGATAAAATAAAAGAATATAATACAAGTGAATGTTTTTCGCATCGCAGCCGACAATATGTAATGCATATTTTCTCTGACTCCTGGCTTGCATTAATAATCAATTCTCACCCTTCTGTAAGTCGGATAAAAGCCATATGCCCTTGCTGACTAATTCAGCTGTCGTTAAATCTGTAACTTGCATGTAATATCACGTGTTTGCTATTTTCTTAAGCCACTCTCCCTTACCGCAAGAATTTTATTTCTTGTAAACCTAAAGAGTCCGCCAGGGCATAGTTTTTAACTCAATGTAAAACTTCTTGATTGATTTGTCTACCCAATTTGTTTTTCGCCAAATATCTTACATGTGGTTATCTAATGTTCGCCAATCTGTAAGTAAGTGTAACAAAATCTGACTCACTTTTGCTCCTGACCTCGAGCCATGTAAACCGCAATCAAGGCCCCCTCTGGGTTTCTGCCTTTGGGGCAGTGATGGGAAACTCTCCCCGTCCCTCTGTACTTTTCACGGCCCTCCTTTAAAAGTTCTTTACAATAAATGTAAGTCTCTTAAAGTATTGTGTTGGAGTTTCTTTTTGTTCTTTTAAGAACATGGGTATACGAAAACACTATCACACCCTGCTATAATATATTATACGTTTTTGATGTAATGAAAAATTATAGTACAATCCAATATTTATCACGAAATGATTTTACCTACTATTATGAATTTTATAAGACTAGAACGACCTGGAATTTTACTCAAATAAAAATATTTAACACCGGAATTTTTAAGCAAAACTATATATTTTATATATTTAACCCCTTGAAGGGCGGCGATGCCGTCACGGCATCACATAATTTGAATCCCTAGTTGCCACATTGGCACCGGAATTTTATAATGAAAATTTCACCTTTATTATGTACGCGAAATTATGCTTTTACTTGTTTACAAATAAATTATCTTGTAAATACTGGTGTCAGTAAATTATTTCAACATTTTCTGAATACAAGTACCTTGCCCCTGAAAGGGTTAACCCCTTAATAGTCACATTAAATTACGGTTTAAAAATTCAAATGGATGATAGGCACCAGTTTTTTGAAAAAGAAATATTTATCTTATATAATGACAGGTAAAATGATGCCATAATAAAGTCAATTACACTATTTGATAAAATTGGTGGGAATCAAACAATCAGAATAAAAGACACAGTCCATGAATATCACGGAAGCTAGAATTAACCACTTGAAGGGTAAGTAATTGTGTCTGTAATGTCGAATTCACACCGGAATATACAAAAAGATTTTTTGCAAAATAAGGAAAAGCAATTTTACGTCTTTTTTAGACCAAAGTTAGAAAAGTAAAATGTAATAATATTTTTCTGGTGCAAATCTTAATAAACGTAGGTGGTATAAAATATATCCCACCGCCCCTCAAGGGGTTAAGGGGTTAACTAATATAATTCTGACCAAAATATAAGGCTATCCCTTAAGAAGACAGCTCCCCCTTCAACCCGTCAAAAATGCTAGAAAACTGATTCAATTTCAATACCTTTTCACAAACTAACGAAATAAAGCAACTTCAATGAAATTTTTTTGATAGTTAACAATTGTAATTCAATGGCTTCTCTTGTTAGCAAGAGAGTTATTAATAGCAAGACTAAACAATAAATCCTCCATCATAATAGATTTTTGAAATGTCGAAAAATTAGCAAAATACAATAGTTTAAATTACGCATTAACAAGAGAAGCCGTTTAAATAATCTCATCGAAATCAGAAACCTGTAATGATCAACTGCACGCAACTATCGACAATAGATGGCGACACATTTTAAAAATAGGGATACATGACAAGGAAAATTTTGAAAGCAATGATTAGCGAGAGAGAGAGACGAAAACAACAGTAACTGAAAATGCTTCTGGTAAGAAAGAGGTGATAATATTAAAACATCTTGAATGTATGTTTTAGAGTATATATGTGTTTTAAACTTTTGACATGTACGCTATTTTTTGGTGTGTGTTAAACTGCTATATCCTAGTGTGTCTTAATGTCTGTAAATAAATTGGTAGAAAAAATGATGATTACAAATAGAATTTTTTACCCTATTTGTGAGAGAAATTTTGTATGGTTTAAATAAGATTTAATAAAGCAAACAATACTATTAAAATTTAGTGGTGAAGATCAACCGTTTAGTTCGGAGCGCTCTCATCCCTGAATCTTAAAAAAAAAAAAAAAAAAAAAAAAAAAAAAAAAAACCAGCTACTATCCTGTAACTACCTCTTCAGTTACTTCAATTGCAACTGGCAGACACTACACTAACTACACTATATGTAATGGAGTTATGAATAAAGGGGAGGAGACATTTAGTGTAGAGTCTACCAATTGCGAATGAAGTAACTGAGGAAATTGTCACATAATGGCGGCTGCTTTTTTTACATCGGGTAAACAGTTTCTTATGACCGCCGAAGCAAACTTCCACCAGTAAATTTTGAATATAAAATTGCACCTTATATTAGCAGCTTATTGATGCAAAATTTCTCTCATAAGTATGGTAAAAATTTCTATATGTTTTCACTGGTGGTAATTGACCGGGTATTATAACCTCTCTCATACAATGAGATTGTTTATGTTGTCATAATATGGTGGAAACGTAGGGCTTGACAACCGCCGAAATAAACTTCCACCAATAAAAATAAATATCTATTTTTGGTCATAATTATAGCTGAATTCTGCAATAACAAGGCGTTTTAATATAGGGAAACTTTATATTCAAATTTACTGGTGGAAATTTATCCCGACGGTAATGAGCCACTGCGAAACTTGTTACTGTCGAAACTTCACCCTTTTGAAGATGTCAATTACTTTTTATTCGTAGTTCCATGCTATATATCACCTCTTCTTTATTCATAACTCCATTGTTTGAGATTCGTCCGCTTATGTGCATTAGGTAGTACTGTCGATTTTTCACATATCTTAAAATTTTATGTACAGCTCAGTATTTAGTACTATTTTTAATCATAATACATTAGGTCTACTAATATACTTATATTCGACTGCTGATCCCCAGCACATGGAATTTCCTGGGAACTAGGAAGCCCCTTGAATGCCATCTACTGTTCAACTGTTTGACATATTTTTAATATATTTTATTTATAAAAATAAATTTCAAATCAATATTCATTTGTTTGATTGCAGTCAAATTCACTGCTATTGGTCTTTCTAGAGTTAATATTGTTTTGTATATTATGATATATAATTATTTTTTATATCAACAGCTTTTTTTATCCACATACAAAATTCACGCCAATAAATGGAAGTCGTACGAAAGTTTTATATATATATATATATATATATATATCCAAAAAACCAAACCAAAAATTCGAAACTACGGAACTGATCCAACAATAATTAAACTAAACCAAATGACAACAACAAAATAACTAAAAACAACTAACTTCAAAAACAACATACTTTAAAAACGGCAAACTTTAAAAACATTCAAACTAAAACCAGAAGAAATTGAATCCATGGAGACAGGCGGCATGCACTTGCGACATGCAACTGCGGGGTTAAAACCAGTCTTTATGTGCACAACGCTCCCCAAACAACCTGTCAAGACCAAAAAGAAAAAACTAACAAATCGAATGAGCTGCCTAGACCCATCGAAAACCAACAACTGAACACGAAACCCCAAACAATCGTGCACGCAAACCCTGAACAGTCAAAGCCACAGTTACTCCTCTCTTCGCATCCACATTACCTCTAAATCTCTGCGATAAGTCTTACACTTTACGAAATTTCGCAGCAGACTCTTCAAAAGTCTCTCAGGATAGCCATGGTGCAATGCCAGAATATACCATTTGTAAAGTTCTTCAATTTTTTCCCCAGTATTTGATGTCAATCTATCTATACGGTTTAACCCGTTAATAAAAATATTTCTATATATTGAGATATGCACATTTGATCCAAAATTTAAGATTTTTATAGTTTCAAAGTTAAAGCTTTTTCGTTTATCATATATATCTGTTTTTATCTCACCATTTTTTATCTCGATATTAATGTCTAAATAATTGACCATGTTTTTACTTTTTGACTCCAATTTCAAATTTAAACCTTTAGGATAGCAATAAATTTTTTCTTTTTTCACATCATTGCATCTGACTATTAAAACGTCATCAATGTAACGAAAGCACCTCATATCCTCATTTATATATATATATTCAAGGCTGGAGTAGCACAGTTGAAGTTTATTCCAACAGAGCGAAAAATGTCCAGACCAGGGATCGAACCTGGATACTTGGCGTGCCGTGCCAATGCCTTACCTGTTAGGCTATCCGGACCGATACCTGGCTGACATAATTTACTCTTATTAGTTGGACTTGGCTGCGAACTGCAGCGCTAGTTTCATTCATCCGAGCAATAACTATAGCATTTACATGATGAAACTACTTTAACACGGAAACTCCTGTATACCATGTCATTAGGTGATAATGAAGGGAACGAATGTTTTTTCCAACTGGATTAAATCATATTCAAGGCTGGAGTATGTCAGCCAGGTATCGGTCCGGATAGCCTAACAGGTAAGGCATTGGCACGGCACGCCAAGTATCCAGGTTCGATCCCTGGTCTGGACATTTTTCGCTCTGTTGGAATAAACTTCAACTGCGCTACTCCAGCCTTGAATATGATTTAATCCAGTTGGAAAAAACATTCGTTCCCTTCATTATATATATATATATATATATATACAGGGTGTTCCGTTAAAGGGTTCCAATATTAATAGGGGTAATAGAGGAGATCACACGGAGCATAAATCAGTATATAATGCCTGGCCGGATCTCAATAATTTTCAAGTTACAGCAAATAGAATGAAAAATCGGAAATTTGTAAAAAAACCCTCATTGCTAAACTATCGATAATGCTACATAAAAACGAAGCACATATTTAGAAAGAGCAGAAATAATCCTACGAAATGACATAAGTTGTTTTAGAATATTGAGAATTAATGGCGAGTTACAAGCTCTGAAACAGTGAAAAAATACATAATCAAATATTTAGCAAAATAGTTAATCGTTAATTCCAAAAATGCAACTCTACCTACATCAAGGAAAATGTTATAAAATTTGGTCCATTCCGGAAGCTTTCGAAGAAGCTGACAATAAACCATATCAGTTTAATTGTCTGGGAGAAATCAAGCAGTTCCCTAGTTACAACTCTGTACTGTAGCACGCTCTGAAAGGGCGAAACTCCGCCCATGACGATTGTAAACACCCCGTTTTAATATCTTTCAATTATACATTTCTGATCAACCTCTATCAATACCCTTTCATTATTCAGTCTGGTCAAGTGAATGACATATTGTGCAGCTCTCGCCTTGTCTTAAAGCAAACTCCGTGACTGCTGCGTTTCCTCCATGAACTTTCAGGATGATGAAGAAGAAGTACTTTTTATGCAAATTTTCTATGTGTATAGGAAGAAAAGTGTAATAAAACAGCAGTCATCAGTGGGCGTTATGTTAAAGGGAGGCTGTTGTAAGTGGGATTGTAGTAAGTTGATGTATAATAATTATGCCGGAATACTCTAACGAAGAATATGCGGACATGCATCTGATGTACGGGCAAGCTCATGGAAATGCATGTCTAGCACAGCGCATGTACCGTGAGCAATTTCCAAGGAGACGTTGCCCAAGTTCGAAACTCTTCATAAAAATCGATAGACGATTACGGGAGACTGGATCGTTTAATACAGCAAGCATTGATGCAGGGAAACCTCGACATGTACGAACACCTGCAATGGAAGAAGATGTACTGAATATTTTTAAAGATAACCCCTCCACGAGTACACGAGCTGCTGCGTCTGAAGTCGGTGTTTCTCACCAAAGTGTGTGGCGTGTTCTGCGTGCAGAAAACATGCACCCCTTTCATGTGCAGCGGGTACAACTGTTATCAGTAACAGATTGTGCTCAGCGGACAGAATTCGTACGCTGGTTGCTTAATGTAACAGAAAATAATCCACAATTTCTGGAAAATATTTTATTTACTGATGAAGCAATATTTACGAGAGAGGGCGTGGTAAACACGCACAATATGCACACATGGTCATATACAAATCCGCACACTGTTTTCCCGTCGAACGCACAACAAAAGTTCAGTGTGAACATATGGGCAGGTGTCCTCGGCGATTATCTCATAGGACCATATTTACTCCCAGATGTACTCAATGGCAGTACGTACTTGGTTTTCCTACGGGATATCTTACCGCAGTTACTGCAAAATGTGCCAGCAACATTGCGCCACAATATGTGGTTTATGCACGATGGCGCACCGGCACATTTTTTCATAGGTGTTCGCAATCCCCTCAATTCAACATATCCTGGGAAATGGATTGGACGCAGTGGACCTGTTGCTTGGCCTGCACGCTCTTCAGACCTCAATTCGTTAGACTTTTTTGTTTGGGGACACCTTAAATCGCTGGTGTATGAAACGCCTGTGGATACACCGGAGGATTTACTAGCGCGAATCGTTGTCGCTGCAGGAGACATTCCCAACTCCGTCGGAGTTTTTCGGCGTGTTCGCCAATCTTTACGACGTCGCTGTCGGCTGTGCGATTCTGTTAATGGGCGCAACTTCGAACACCTATTATAATAATGTCCGTTTGTCTGCCTTCCGACATTGAACTGTGCAGCGCAGGCCAGAAGACTATGCTTCACATATGTCATAAAGTATGTGGAATGTAAATCTTTATTTGTCATTTTTCTTTTATTTTCAACACTTTTTGGCACAGTATTTTGTAAGTCACAGACTGTGGTGTACTCAAATTGTAAATTACAAAGTTTGTATGAATTAATTTAAAATTTAGTGTCTTTTTTAAATTTATAATTAATAAGATTATAATGCTATTTGTTATTATTATTTCCTATCATAAATTATGATGCACATATACATACAATAATTGTCCATGTAAAACATGTACTGAAACTTCTTGCATAGTTACAAATCGCAATATTTTTAATTATTTCCGAATTTTCACCACCAGTTTAATTTTAAAGAATTTAACTTAAGCTTTATATCAATAAAAGACCACTTTAAAATGTA